>JAAAKG020164204.1:0-28678 GCA_010014905.2 Druon quercuslanigerum
TTTATTATGAATTAATAATATATGTTTTAATTTCAAATAAATAATATGGTAATTAAAAAGTATATATTGTTAATATAATTCATAAATATACAAAATAATAATTAAATTTATATAAATTTAAGTTTAATCTGATAACTATATTCCCTATTTAGTTCCTACTATTTTGCTTGGAATGTCTTGGAATATCGAAGCTATATTACAGGGATTAAGAAAAAAACTTGCAAAAGTCAGAGAATTTTTTGGAGTATGCGCTTATTTTTTTCTTTCTTAATTGCAATGTAAAAGTAGAAAACAATCATTCTTTTTTCGGTTGATTCTAACCAATGTATTACATTGCATTATTAGATTATTTTATTATCAATAACATTGAAAATTAATAATCCAAACATAATACATTTATAAATATTTCTGACATTAAAAGATTGTTATTTATTTTATTTCTATTTTTGATATTTTATAAATATAAGAATCTAATTTAAAGATTTCTTCCATGAAAATTGAGGTAACATTTACAACTCAATTAAAAGAAATCATACGATATTTATAAGCAAAACCTATAGATTTGAAAAGAATCATTTGTTTAGTGTCCCTCTTTAAATTTTTGTATTTTTTTATGTCTCTAATGAGCCGAAAAGTGAGATAGTATGGAAATCTATTTTTAATGATTGAATTTGTTTCATGTTTATATGCATGAAATTATGCATGAAATTATTCTTGAAAAAATGGATTATTGTCCAATCTCAAAATACAATAATTCTTTATTTGTAAAAGAAGATAGATTTATATTACTGTTTATAAATATTTGGTTGAAAACTCGTTTTTTGTTGTTTGAAATTCATTTTTTTTCAACCGAAAATTTAACTATTTCGATTGATTATTCCATTATTTTAGTTAAAAATTTATCTCTTAAATAAAAAATTAATTTTTTTCAACTAAAAATTTAAGTATTTAATTTCTGGTTGAGTATTTATCTTTTTTATTTCAAAATTCGTGTGTTTTGTTGAATTTCTTTCTTTAGAAAATTATCTTCTTGGTTGAAAATTTAATATTTTGGTTGAAAATGCAATTATTATAGTTGAAGATTTATCATTTTAGTTCAATATTCATGTTATTAGTTAAAAAATCAACTATTCTAGTTAAAGATTCTTCATTTTAGTTAAAAAATTCGTTACTTTTTTTGAAAATGTAACCATTTTTTGACAAATTATTTTTTTTTTTTGCAAACTAATTTTGTTGTTATAATTTTTTAAAATGATAATTTCACTATTTTAATTAATTATACCATTGTTTTAGTTGAAAAGACATCCCTTTGAATGAAAATTAAATTTTGTAGCTAAAAATTTAAGTATTAAATTCCTGTTCGACTATTTATCTTTGTTATTTCAAAATTTATATATTTTTTGAATTTTTCTCTTTAGAAAATTGTTTTGTTAGTTGAAAAATTAATATTTTTGGTTGAAACTGCAATTATTATAGTTAAAGATTTAACATAATAGTTAAAAATTAAAGTTATTAGTTAAAAAATCAACTATTCTAGTTAAAGATTCTTCATTTTAGTTAAAAAATTCGTCACTTTTTTTGAAAATGTAACCATTTTTTGAAAAATTAGTTTTTTTTGTTGCAAACTAGTTTTGTTGTTATAATTTTTTAAAATGATAATTTCACTATTTTAATTAATTATACCATTGTTTTAGTTGTAAAGACATCCCTCTAATGGAAAATTAACTTTTGTTAATAAAAATTTAAGTATTAAATTTCTGTTCGACTATTTATCTTTTTTATTTGAAAATTCATGTATTTTTTTGAATTTTTTTATTTAGAAAATTGTCTTGTTGGTTGAAAAATTAATATTTTCGTTGAAAGTACAATTATTATAGTTAAAGATTTCTTGTTTTCAGTTAAAAAATTCGTCACATCGTTTGAAACTGTAACAGTTTTTTTTTGAAAAATGAGTTTTTTTTGCTGAAAACTAATTTTGTTGTTATAAATTTATTTTTTAACTGAAAGTGTAACTATTTTAATTGATTATTCCATTGTTTTAGTTGTAAAGACATCCCTTTAAATGAAAATTAAATTTTGTAACTAAAAATTGAAGTATGAAATATCTGTTCGACTATTTATCTTTTTTATTTCAAATTTCTTGTATTTTTTTGTATTTCTTTCTTAAGAAAATTATCGTCTTGGTTGAAAAATTAATATTTGGGTTGAAAATGCAATTATTATAGTTAAGGATTTATCATTTTAGTTTAATATTCTTGTTATTAGTTAAAAATTCAACTATTCTAGTTAAAGATTCTTCATTTTAGTTAAAAAATTCGTGACTTTTTTTGAAAATGTAACAATTTTTTGAAAAATTAGTTTTTTTTTGTTGCAAACTAATTTTGTTGTTATCATTTTTTTTAAATAAAAATGTAACTATTTTAATTGATTATTCCATTGTTTTAGTTGTAAAGACATCCCTCTAATGGAAAATTAACTTTTGTTAATAAAAATTTAAGTATTAAATTTCTGTTCGACTATTTATCTTTTTTATTTGAAAATTCATGTATTTTTTTGAATTTTTTTATTTAGAAAATTGTCTTGTTGGTTGAAAAATTAATATTTTCGTTGAAAGTACAATTATTATAGTTAAAGATTTCTTGTTTTCAGTTAAAAAATTCGTCACATCGTTTGAAACTGTAACAGTTTTTTTTTGAAAAATGAGTTTTTTTTGCTGAAAACTAATTTTGTTGTTATAAATTTATTTTTTAACTGAAAGTGTAACTATTTTAATTGATTATTCCATTGTTTTAGTTGTAAAGACATCCCTTTAAATGAAAATTAAATTTTGTAACTAAAAATTGAAGTATGAAATATCTGTTCGACTATTTATCTTTTTTATTTCAAATTTCTTGTATTTTTTTGTATTTCTTTCTTAAGAAAATTATCGTCTTGGTTGAAAAATTAATATTTGGGTTGAAAATGCAATTATTATAGTTAAGGATTTATCATTTTAGTTCAATATTCTTGTTATTAGTTAAAAATTCAACTATTCTAGTTAAAGATTCTTCATTTTAGTTAAAAAATTCGTGAATTTTTTTGAAAATGTAACAATTTCTTTGAAAATTAGTTTTTTTTTGCTGCAAACTAATTTTGTTTTTATAAATTTTTTTGTACTGAAAATTTAACTGTTTGAATTGATTATTCCATTGTTTTAGTTGAATAGACATCCTTTTAAATTAAAATTAAATTTTGGAACTAAAAATTTCAGTATGAAATTTCTGTTCGACTATTTATCTTTTTTATTTCAAAATTCATGTATTTTTTTGAATTTTTTTCTTTAGAAAATTGTCTTGTTGGTTGAAAAATTAATGTTTTGGTTAAAAGTACTATTATTATAGTTAAAGATTCTTTATTTTCAGTTAAAAAATTAATCACATTGTTTGAAATTGTAACAGTTTTCTTGAAAAATGAGTTTTTTTTTTTTGCTGCAAAATAATTTTTTTTCATAATTTTTTTTTCTTTTAAACTGCAAATGTAACTAATTAAATGGCTTATTCCATTATTTTAGTTAAAAATTCATCTATTAAATTTGAAATACATTTTTAAAAGTGTAAATTTAACTTTATCTTTTCTAGTTGGGAATTCATGTATTTTCTTGATATTTTTTGTACAAAGAAATTTATTTTTTTGGTTGTAAATGAATCTTTTTTGGTTTACAATTCAACTATATAGTTCAAAATTAGCCTTTTTTAGTTTAAAATTGAATTTTCTTTTTTAATTCATGTATTGTATTGAAAAATCTTCTTTTTTTGTAGAAAATTAATCTTCTTGTTCGAAAATTCATGTTCTTGGTTAGGATTCAAGTATTTCAGTATAAAATTTATTATTTTAGTTGAAAAATTCATCATTTTCGTTGAAAAAAAACTATCTGCTTGAAAGTTAAACTCTTTTGTTAAAAATTCGTCTTTTTGGTTAAGAATTTTTTTTTAATAATAGATATTTAAACCTTTACACTGAAAATTCAACTATGCAATTTTTGTTCTGAAATTGATCTTTTTTAATTTGGGTGAATTTAGGAAAGTGATCTATACTTATTTATGTTGGCCTGCTGAGCTTAAAAATTGCTTTGAAAGATTTGTATGAATTAATTGGATAGGAAACCACGACTTTTTAAAAAATATTTCGGTTCACTGTACTTCAATTGCGAAATTGGTCAGGAAAAATGTCACTAATATTCGTTGCATACTCGATTATGCTTACCTTGATACCTTTTACAACCAGATTTATCTTTTCCAGCTTTAGAAATATTTTATATCCTCGGAAACTCGAACAATTTATCCGTATGACTTTTTTTGATAAAAAGAAAATTATGAGGGATATAGTATTTTCAAAATCCAAAAAAAACAACAAAATGAACATGATAAACCGAACAACGCATGATACGAAAAAAAGTCAAGAGAAGAAAGACGTTGATTTTTGAAAGCCTGACAAGATTATCATGTCAACTTTTTGAATTTTGTCGAAAAGTTGAAAATTCAAATAGTTTTTGTTTTTAATCTTAAAAAACAACAAAAGCTTTTCTTCCAGAAAATAGTGAGAACTCATTCAAATTTGTCATGAATAATTGTTGATAGGACCGGTAGATTTTGTTTTGATCGTAAAAAATAAGTTTGAAAATTAAAAACTTCCATTTTTCGGAAAGCGACATAAGGTGCAAACTAAAATTGTTCACCCCAAACAGATCTACACATTTGTTATAATTCATTTTCAGATAGGACGAGTAGGTTTTCTTTCAATTGTAAAAAATAAGATTAAAAATTTAAACAGTAAATTTTTGGAAAAACGACACAATAGATGAGCAGAATAAAAAGACAAAAGTAGCTTAACTAAAAAATATTTACAAGTTTGTTAAAAACTCTGATTATAAAAATATATTAAAAGTAAAAAAAAAAATTTGGAAGTAGGGCACAAGATACAATAATATTTTATTTACCAACATTTTTTGTCTAAATTGTATCTACATTGAATATATACAAACTAAATTTATGGAAAAACGATACAAGTTACAGTAAAATGTTTAATAATAATTTTTATTGTGATAGAATGCGCATTTTTTTAATGATAAAAAGAATACGGTAAATACTTTTATACCATACTAATGCATATTATGAATGGTAATAATATAAATTTATTGAAATGATATACATTTTTTAGAATTTTCAAGAATAAAATTTAATGCAAAATAAGAATCAAATATTAAAATAATCATGAAAAATCAAATTTGTACACTATTTTGCAATATCTCAATAAGCGCAGTAACTACCTGAGGGGCAGAAATAAATATAATATATATTTGATATATTAGAGTTGAACATAATGCAGAAAAGTTCGCATTTTCGTCCAAATCAAGTACGAAGCATGAGATACATGAGATTCATGAGAATGTGCTCGTTAAAGCCGAAGGAGCTTTAACAAAAGAGAATTAACAATCACAAAATGAAAGTGTTCGATGATTAGCTTTGAGCCTTAAATGTGCAGTGTTAAATGTGTAGGCCTTTTTATCAGGAAAATTTGTATCTTGACAGTATTTATTTAATTAACGTGTAGAGTTTAATGTGCAGAGTTTTAACGTGGAGAGTTAATTTGTGTAGACTTAAATGTTCGAGTTTTCCTATTTTTGAGTTTAGTCGTAGAGTTAAATGTGCAGGATTTTTGAGTGGAGACTTTAATGTGTACAGTGCTAAAAAATTCATTTATAAAAAATTGGAGAATTAATCGTGGAGACTTGTATGTGTAGACTTAATATGTAGACTTGACGTTTACGCTTAATGTGCAGAGTTCATACAATGTGTAAATTCGACATGTGTAGTATCGATCGGGCCCCAAAATAATTATCGTTTTTATTTTTAGACAAGGAGTGTCGGTAGAGAAATGAAATATCACTTGAAACAGGGAATTTTCGAAAAGAAACCGGATTTTTTTTAAAGAATTAAAACTGAGATTTAGCAGAACGGAGTTAAAAAATCCCTGTCATCCACATTTTAGAAAAAGAAAGTATTTCAATCAGTTTTTAAAGTAGAAGTAGTATTTCGAGGAGGCAAATATTTCTGAATTATAATTAAACATTTTTAAAATATTTTTCGATGGGTAAACTCTTTGGCTAATAGTTCATTATTTATTTTATTTTATTTTTTTTTGAAGATTCACCATTTTAATTGAAAGCTCATCCTTTTTTAAAAATTTAACTGCTTGCATGAAAAAAGTTTTCAACAAAAAATTAAGTTATTTCAGTAGAAAATTAAAATATTTTTCTGAAAATTCAATTTTGTTGATGTTAAGAATTAGATTTTTAACGGAAAATTTAACACTTTTTTGTTCAAATGTTATCGTTTTTTATCAAAATTTCGTCTTCATTGTAGAAAATTAATTATATTGGTTAAGAATTCATTTTTTTGAAGGTATAAAATTGAACTTTCCAGTTAAAGATTCATCATTTTAGTTGAAAATTTATCAGTTTGGTTGCATATTAATTTTTTCAACTGAAAATTCAAACGCTCCACTTTAAGTTGAAAATGGACCTGTTCTAATTCGAAATTTAACATATTGTATGTAAATTTGTCTTTCTCAACTCTAAATTCATTTATTTCGTTGAGAATTCACGTTATTTGTTTTTTAAAAAACTACTTTTTTGATAGAAAATCGCCTTTTTTTGGTAGAAAATATGTTTTTCTTATGGTAATCTCATCTTATACAATAATAAAATGTATTGATTAATAAAATTATATAATACATAATATAAAAAAATTATTATTTTGATTAGAAACTCATTTCTTAATTTATAAAATGATCTATTTGATTGAAAACTCGTTTTTTCTTTGGATGAAAAGTAATTTTTGTTACCGAAAATTTAACTGTTGTGTTGAAAATTTGTTTCTTTTTTGGTTGAAAATAATTTTTTCTGAAACTGAAAACAAAAATACTATTCCAGTTTAATATTCCATCATTTTGGTTTTTTGGTTGAACATTCATTTTTTGGCTTAACATTGGTTTTCTCAACTCAAAATATAATTATTTATGTTTTGGTTGACAATTGATCTTTTTATTAAAAATTATATTTTTTTTTGTTGAAAGTTCAAATATTTCAGTTAAAGATTTATGGTTTTAGTTGAAAACTAATTTTTTGTTTGTTTAAACTTCGACTATTTCAGTTGAAGATTCATGATTTTAGTCAAAAATTCATCAGTTGAGATGAAAATGGAATTTGTTTGAATAAAAATGTTGCTATCCCGCTTTGTGTTAAAAATTGATTTTTAGCTAGTTCACAATTCAACTATTTGGTTGAATATTGATCTGTTTTGATTAAAAATTCAACTGTTTCGTTAAAATTCATGTATTTTGTTTAAAAATTGTATTTTTCGGTTGAAAATTAATCTTTTTGTTTGAAACTTATTCTTACTGTTTAAAAAGTCATCTTTATTCTTAAAAATTCTCGTAATTCAGTTAAATATTTATATTTTTAATGTAAAATTCATTTACTTAGCAATTTTTTACCTCTGTTATTTTCAAGGATGATTAAAATGAACGTCCTAATTTAAAATAATTATTTGGGTTTTGCGAGAAATATGAAAAGATTATCTTTTTAATTATAAATTTTATAATTTGTTTGAAAATTCAATAATATCGTAAAAAGACGTTCTTATTAGTGCGAAATGTAACTGTTTTGTTGAAAGTTATTTTTTTTGGGGTTGAAAATGCAACTGATTTTTTAGAAAATTTTCTTTATGTTTAAAATTCATATTTTGGTGGTGAAAAGTTAACTGATACATATGTTTTTTAATGAAATTTACCTCTTTTTTATGTTATTTAAAATTTGTCTTTTTGATTTAAAAATGCATCCTTTTTAGTAAAAATTTAATCCTTCTTGAATAAAAACGCAATTGCTTGGTTGAAAATCCAACTTTTTTGTCAACTATTTTGTTAAAAGTTTAACTACTTTATTGTAAAATAATTTTTTTTAATAAAGGTTTACCTGTTTGGTTCAAAGGTTAACTATTTTGTTGAAAATAAATTATTTGCAGAATATTCGTATTTTCTGGTTGCATTTTTGTACAGAAAATTCGTCTTTTGGCTTGAAAGTTAAACTTCAACAATCTTTATTAGATGAAAACTCTTCTGTTTAGTTCCAAAATAATTTTCTTTACAATTCTAAAATATTTACTTAAAAATTTACCGTTTCGGGTCTTCATTTTAATGTGTTTATTTTTTATTTAAATAATTTTAAAATGCAGTTTTAAAAAAAACTTTTAACAGTTGAGAATTAAAAATCTCTTAAATATGACAATTTTGGATGAAAAACGTTTTAAGTTGATTGATTGGAAATACAAAATTAATTAGTGATTTTTTAAAACTTATCTTTAGTTTGAAGTTAAAAAATGGAATAAAAGTTGATTTCAGAAGACGATTCTGAATCTGTTGAAAATTAAACAATTTACGAATATTAATGGTAAACTTCTGATTGAAATTTTACAAACTATTTTCAATTTTTAAATCATTTCAAATTTTAACCCATTAAATTAAAAAAAGTCTAACTAAAGAAAAAACTTTTCAATTAAAGTTCAACATAATTTTGTTGTTGATTTCGAATGAACAATAATAAATTAAACAATAACAAGTAACCAATTTAAAACTGAATTATTTGAAATGTGAAGCCTTGAATCGTTAAATTAAAAAAATCCCAAACGAAAGAGGAACTTAATATTTTAGAGATTTTTATCGAATTTGAAAGAAAAATATTTTGTGTTTCAATATTAAATAAACTGCAAAAAGGATCCTTTTTATTTTCAACATTTTTAAAGAGTTCGAAGAGAGAAAACTTTAGTTTTCAAATTTTGTTTAATTAAAAGAAACCAATTTTCTATTTTTGTAATTTTTATAGAATTGAAAGGGACGAATTTTTGTTCAATTACTTTTCTATTGTTAAAAGGTAATTTTTTTTAATTGTCAATTTAAATGCTTGTTACAAATTCATCTTTTCGAGCTGAAAATTGAACTATTTGGAATTATATCCTTTTTTGGTTTAAACTGCAACTGTTTGTTTTTTAATTAAAATATTGTAAATAAAATTAAACAATTTTATTAAAAAGTTATCCTTTTTGGTTGGGAACTCAACTGTTTGGTTGAAAATAGTCTCTTGGGGTAGAAATTACAACTAATTTAGTAGAAAATCCTAAATAAAAATGCAAATGTTTGCTTGAAAATTATTCTACTTTGGCTGAATTTAATGGTTTTTGTTTTAAAATTAAAATCTTTTTTGAAAGTGTACCTATTCCATATTTTATTCAAAACTTCTCTTTTTTAGTTCAAAATTAAACTACTTGGTTAAAAGTTTAACTACTTTATTATAAATAGTATTTTTTATCGAATATTTATAATTTTAGTTGAAACTTCATCTTTTTTAGTGGAGAATTTAACTGTTTATTTGAAAATTCCTTCTTTTTTTTATCGAAAAATAATCTTTTTTGTTGATTCCTAGACTATTTTATTTTTTGGTTAAGAATTTGCCTCATTCAGATGAAAGTTCAACTACTCTGGTTAAAGTTTAACTACTTTTTGTAAAAATCTATTATTTTTTGTTGAAGATTCATTTTTTTAGTTGAAAACTCATCTTTTTAGTTGCAAAATTAACTATTTTTAGAAAAATTAACTTTTTCAATGTTATTATCCCAGTTTTGGTATAAAATCTAATATTTTTCAGTTAAAAAATCACCTTTTTTGGTCGAAATGTAATTTTTTTAAATGCAAAATGCTTGATTAAAATTATTCGATTTTGGTTGGAAATTTTACGGCTTTGTTAAAAAATAGTTATTTTTTGGTTGAAAATTAATTTTGAAACCAAATATAGGTGAAAACATACTTTTTTGGCTTCTCGTAATTGTGTGTGTGGGGGGGGGGGGGGCAGCAAAAAAAGATGGGAGATCCAGTTAGTTCCAAATTATGTCTTTTGGTTTGAATATTAACCTGAAAAAATAATGTGTGTGTAGTTTATATAAAAAAGGAGAATTTGAAAACGATGGAAATTTCAAGCGAATGAACTTTTCTACAGGATAAAGTAAACGTCCCTATAATTGTGACGCTAATTTTCTTGCTTTTCTTCTAATTCGAGATTATTGAAATTTCATTAGCCGCTACAAAATGATAAAAATAAGTGTTTTTTTTCGCAATAATCGTTTTATGTATCTGTAACGCCCGCTGAAAAGTCAGCATTATAATGCCTGCTGAGATATCATACATATCCGTTGTCAATGAAAACCACGACTTTGAATAAATATATCGTACATCACTCACGGCATTAAATATGAATTTGCTGAGAGTTCAGTGTTTGCAGGAGCATCACGATTATTGGGATGCCTACAGTATCACAAAGGAACTATTTCGAATATGATATCGCACATCACTCAAATTATTAGGCCTGTTTACGGGGATATCAATGTTTTTATGGGTATCACGATTACTGGGCAATTTACAGTCTCATAAAATGCTGTTTTATAAACAAATATCGTTAATCGATCACACTTTTGAGGTTGGAGATTGAGGTGGTGCCTTAGCATGCGAGTGATGCAGGATTGAACAAGGGAAAGAGAATGTTTTTTGACATGAACCTTTGATTTTTTTAAAGCGATCGGCTAGTAGTAGTAGCACTAGTACCCTTACGAGTGCACAGCATAGTCATGCTCTCTTTCATTCGCACGGCAGCCGTGCACAACAACGAAGTCATACATCTTCGCCAACGGCAACTGCAGCCTCTGCAGATTCTCTACGAAATTCCCCAAAGGTCTGTACAAAACAGACTCGTTTTCCCGTGGCTGCAAAAATTCTTTTTTTTTTTTGTATGTTGTAAGTACAAATAACCCAAGTCTTTCACGCCTGCTTTTTAAGTCCAAAAATTTATTTTTGTTTATTATTTCAATAATTAATGTTCAATTGTTATTTTGTGCAGGTCGGCGATTCAGTGCGTTATACTAAAAGATCTCCACAGCACCAATCACCTCAAAATACAAGTATACCTCTTCTTCCAACGGAGTTGAAACCTGTGCCACAAGAACCTGTACCTGGTAGCAGCAAAGAATCCCACACTTCTCCTGATATTTCCTTGTTTAATCGTCTGCCACCTGAAGTCTTCGGTAAGGATTTGTTCTTTTTTAGTAAATGCAAAAATGGTGTTTCAATTCCAGATTATATTTCAGGCTTCAAGTAAACTTAAGTTTAATTTTTTCGAAGTATAACGTTATCGCTAGATGCATGAAATTTTTTAATACTTCTCAATGCAAGTGATTGTGAATTCTCTTTTTTTAAAAGTTCCTTTCGCTTTAACGAACGCATTCAAGTTTTATTTTCCCGAAGTATAATATATAAGTTTGATGAAATTTTCCAATACTTTTTAATGAAACTGCTTGTGAATTCTCTTTTGTTAAAGCTCCTTTGGCTTTAAAGAACACATCCAAGTTTTATTTTCCTGGATTATATAAGATATAAGATGAATGAAATTTTCCAATTCTTATTAACGCAAGTGATTGTGAATTCTCTTTTGTTAAAGATCCTTTGGCTTTAACGAACGCATTCAAGTTTTATTTTCCCGAAGTATAAGATACCTATACGTTTCATGAAATTTTACAATACTTTTCAATAAAGCTGCTTGTGAATTCTCTTTTGCTAAAGCTCCTTTGTCTGTTAAGAACACACCCAGGTTTAACTTTCCTGAATTATAAGACATAATATGAATAAAATTTTTTAATTCTAATTAACGCAAGTGATTGTGAATTCTTTTTTTGTTAAATATCCTTTGGGTTTAACGAATAATTTCAAGTTTCATTTTTCCGATGTATAGCGTTACCACCTGCCGCATGAAATTTTCCAATTCTGATTATCGCAAGCGATTGTGAATACTCTTTTTTTAAACCTTCTTTGGCTTTAACGAACGCATTCAAGTTTTATTTTCCCGAAGTATAAGATATAAGTTTCATAAAATTTTACAATACTTTATAATGCAGCTGCTTGTGAATTCTGTTTTGTTAAAGTTCCTTTAGCTGTTAATAACACTTTCCTGAAGTATAAGACATAATATGAATGAAATTTTTCAATTCTTGTTAACGCAAGTGATTGTGAATTCTCTTTTGTTAAAGCTCCTTTGACTTTAACGAATACATTCAAGTTTCATTTTTCTGATGTATAGCGTTACCACTGGCTGCATGAAACTTTCCAATACTTTTTAATGAAAGCGATTGTGAATTATCTTTTGTTAATACTCCTTTGGCTTTAACGAACACATTAATGTTTTATTTTCCCGACAGCGTTACCACTGACTGCATGAAAATTTCCAATGATTTTTAATGAAAGCGATTGTGAATTCTCTTTTGTTAAAACTCCTTTGGATATAACGAACACCTTAAAGTTTTATTTTGACGCGTAACATATAAGATCAATGAAATTTTCCAATTCCTAATAGCGCAAGTTATTGTGAATTCTCTTTTGTTAAATATCCATTGGCTTTAACGAATAACTTCAAGTTTCATTTTTCCGATGTATAGCGTTACCACCTGCCGCATAAAATTTTCCAGTTCTGATTATCGCAAGCGATTGTGAATACTCTTTTTTTAAAGCTTCTTTGGCTTTAACGAACGCATTCAAATTTTATTTTCCCGAAGTATAAGATATAAGTTTCATAAAATTTTACAATACTTTATAATGCAGCTGCTTGTGAATTCTGTTTTGTTAAAGTTCCTTTAGCTGTTAATAACACTTTCCTGAAGTATAAGACATAATATGAATGAAATTTTTCAATTCTTGTTAACGCAAGTGATTGTGAATTCTCTTTTGTTAAAGCTCCTTTGACTTTAACGAATACATTCAAGTTTCATTTTTCTGATGTATAGCGTTACCACTGGCTGCATGAAACTTTCCAATACTTTTTAATGAAAGCGATTGTGAATTATCTTTTGTTAATACTCCTTTGGCTTTAACGAACACATTAATGTTTTATTTTCCCGACAGCGTTACCACTGACTGCATGAAAATTTCCAATGATTTTTAATGAAAGCGATTGTGAATTCTCTTTTGTTAAAACTCCTTTGGATATAACGAACACTTTAAAGTTTTATTTGACGTATAACATATAAGATCAATGAAATTTTCCAATTCCTAATAACGCAAGTGATTGTGAATTCTCTTTTGTTAAATATCCATTGGCCTTACCGATTTAATTCAAGCTTTATTTTTCCGAAGTATAACGTTATTACTGTTTGTATGCAATTTTACAATACTTTTGAATGAAGTTGCTTGTAAATTTTCTTTTGTTAAAGCTCCTTTGGCTTTAACGAAGACATTCAACTTTCATTTTTCGGATGTATAACGTTACTACTGAATGCATGAAATTTTCCAATACTTTTTAATGCAAGTGGTTGTGAATTCTCTTTTATTTTAAAGCTCCTTCGGATTCAACGAACGCATTCTTATTACGTATCTCGTGTTTCGCACTAGATTTTATGCCGGAAAATGAAAATAATTTCCATAAAGTTACATTATTACAATTCATAATATGCATTTGCATTAAAGCATACGTATTTTCATTGTCTCGTTTTTATAATTAAAAAAAATGCTCATTCTATAAAAAAAATTTGTTATTAATCACTTTTTAGTCACTTTAAAAAAAACAGTATTCAATTCTATTTCTGAATTTTCTTGTATTCTTTTGAAATATTCCAGCATATTTTTTAAGATTCCAAATTTTTTTAAAAGATTTCGTAAATTTGAAGGGATTTTTAAGTGTTAAGGGTATTTTTTAAACTTCTAAGGTATTTTCAAGAGCTTTTAATTTGAAATATTTTAGGTCATTTAAAAGTATTTCAATGTATTTTTTATTAATTCCATTAATTTAAAGGGATTGTAAGGGGTTTTAAATATTTTAGGATAAAGGCTTTTTATGTGGATTTTACAGGACCTAGATGCTTTTAAGATATTTTAAAAGATTTCACAGGATTTCATCAGATTTTTTCCGAAAATTTCAATGATTTTAAGGGATTTTTAAGTTCGCAAGATATTTGAATAAATTTTCCCAGATTTTAGGAAGTATCACTGATTCCATAGAATTTTACAAAACTTAATAATATTTTAATACATTTAAAGAATTTATTCATGAGAAGTGATGTATTTCGGAGAGTTTTTAAGAATTGAAGAATTTGAAATTGTTTTTTAGAATTTACCCTGAATTCTTAATAGTTTATGCTAAATTCTTTTAATTCCTTTGTATTCTTTTTCATTTTTCTAATTTACTTGCATTCATCTAAATTTACGCTGTTTTTGCGTAATTGAATGGGCTTTTTTAATTTTTAATATTTTTATTTAATTTTTTTATCTTAATAATTTCAGTATTTGAATGTGATCTAAAAGGATTTGAAATATTTGAGGGTATTTCAAAATATTCCCTGGTATTTTTAAAAGTTTTGAAGCGATTTCAAAAGATATCAAAAGATTCGAAATATTTTAGGGAGTTTTAAAAGATTCCATGAACTGTTTTTAATTTATTGCAATAGTTTGAAGAGATTTCAAAGACGTTGAAACATTTTAGGCTTTTTTAAAAAGATTTCAAGGCATTTTCAAGAGATTTAAACAATTTCAAAGAATTTTCAAGGATTTTAATAATTTTAAGTTGATGATTCAAAATTCCAGTTAACAGTTCATCTCTTTGGTTGGAAATTGAACTGTTGTGTCGAAAATTCCTTTTTTTTTATTGTTGAAACATTAATTTTGAAATTCAATTTTTTTTCCAAATTTTACTATTTTGTTAAATTTTCGTTTTTTTTTTAAATTAATCTAGTTTAGTTGAAAGTTCAACTGTTTAGTACAAAATTCTGGACTTTCGTTAAAAACTTGTTTTTATGGTTAAACATTAAACAAATAAGTTTTTAAGTTTATCTACTTTCTTAAAAACTAACCAAACAAATAATTTTGTATTTCTTTCTTAAAAATTTAACTTTTTAGTTGAGAATTCTTGAATTTTATTGAAAATTATTCTTTTTTGTTACTAAATCAATCTTTTTGTTCAAAAATTCATCTTCTTGATTAAGAATTTAACTTTGAATGGAGAATTCTAGATTTTTATGGAAGATTCGTATTTTTTTCTAATAAATTAATCTTTTTCTTTAAAAATTTATGTTATTAGTAGAAAAATAAACTTTTTGTAAAAAATTCGTCTTTTTAGTAGAAAATTGAAATTTTTGGTTAAGAATTATTGAATTTTATTTAAAATTCATCTTTTTTATGCTAAATTAATCTTTCAGTTTAAAAATTCATCTTTCTCAGTTTATATTTCTACTTTTTGGTGCATAATTCTTGAATTTTGTTAAAACAATTATTTTTTCGGTAAAAAATTAAATGCTTTGTTTCAAAATTCATCTTTTTTAGTTGAAAATTCCACTGTTTGGTTGAGAATTTTCGAAGGTAATTCAAAATTCGCTTTTTGTTTTTCACACATTGAACAACTAGGTTTGAAAGTTGAACTAATTTCTTAAAAGCAAATAAAACAAAATTTATTTATTTCTTAAAAATTTATTCGTCTTTTTTTCTACTAATTTAATTTTTTTGTTTAAAAATTCATCGTTTTTAGCTGAAACTTCAACTTTTTTGTTCAGAACTCTTGAATTTTGTTAAAACATTCGTTTGGGGGGGGGGGGGGATTATATATTTTATTTTGAAATTTATCTTTTTGTTAAAAATTTAACAACTAGGTTTTAAAGATAAACTACTTTTTTAAAAATTCAAACTTTTTGTTCAGAGTTCTTGAATTTTGTTAAAATATTTGTTTGTTTTTTTTTGGTAGGAAATTAATATTTTTGTTTCAAAATTCATCTTTTTTAGTTGAAAAGTGAACTTTTTGGTTGATTACAAGAATCCAGGGATTTTGTAGGGTTTCAAAGATTACAAAAGACTTCCAAATATTTTTTGCAATTCATTTGGAATTTGCTATGAATTCTTATTAATTACACCTTAATTTTGTTTAAACCCTCTTGAATTCTTCTAAATTCACTCAATTTTACTCAATTCAGTGAATTTTTAAAAAGTTTTTGTTTAATTCATCTTTATATCTTCTGAAATGGCATTAAATTCTTCGTCATGTCATCAAATCCTTTTAAATTCTCGTTAATTTTTCTAAAAACATTTCAAACTTACTCAATTCATTGCATTTTTTCATATTTTTCATCTGTTAGGTATTCCCTTCATTAGTTTTTAAATTCAGTTAATTTTTTTTATAAATTTCATCGAATGCTTCTCATTTCCCGCACATTCTTCTAAATTTATTCAAATGCTACGAAAATAAATTGATTTTTTTTAATTAGAAAAATTGGTCTAATTCATATGTGTATGAATTCTTTTGAATTTCACTTGATTTTTTTGTATTCATTAGTCACTTTTTTATAAGAAATTAGTACGGTTTCAAAGATTTCAAGAGATTTAAAATTATTTTTTGAAATTCTCCCTGAATTCTTTTACATTCTTTGGAATTCTCTTAAAATTTTTTAATTTTGAACTTGAATCTTCCGAAATTTACTCAATTCTACTTAATTCAATGGATTTTTTGAATTTTGAAATTTTTTTTTAATTCAACCTCTTACCTTCAATTTTTTTGTAGTATTCTAAGATCATTTAAAAGTTAGTTTAGTTTACTAAAGTCAATGAACATTTTCCATATATATTTTTAAATTGTTTTCAATTCATTTTATATCTAAAAAACTTAACTTAAATTTAAAAGAAATTTTAGGTTTTAAACAAAATAGTAATGTATTCAATGAATTCTTCTGGTTTACCTTAAATTCCTATAAATTCATTCCATTTTTACGAAAATTTCTATCATTTTGTGTGATTTAAAAATTTTCCCCAATTCATTTGAAATCTTTTGAATTTATCTTGAATTGTTTTAAAGTCTTATGAATTTTTTTCTAAATTTTGTTACCTTTTGAGCGCCAAAAAAGTATATGAAAAGTAGTTTTTTTTATACAAATTATTATTAAAAGTTTATAAGTAATTCGTGAAGTCGAGTCAAAGTCACTCAGTTTGAAAATAAATTGTTTAATTTTTTGGGTTAAAAAAACCAACTGTTTTGGAGAAAAATCGTATTTTTTTTTAGTTTTGTATAAAAATTTTTCTGGTTGAAGTTTCTTCTCTGTGATTGAAAATTTAACTATTTTTCTTTTAATTTGTCTTTTATTCATTTATTTTTTATTTTCTTTAAAATGCTCATTTTAAACCTAATTTGTCACTCGGGGTGAAATGCAACCAAATAAAATTTTGAGTCTCCCTAGTTACTTGAACTTCGTTTATTTCAAAAAAATAATAAAGAATTAATATTTGTTGCTAATTTTTTTTTTAAATTCGTTTTTCTTTGCTTGAAAATTGATTTTTTCAGTTGAAAATTCAACTTTGTGTCTAAAAATTGCCTTCTTTCATTCATTTCTTTTAATGAATATTTAAGTATTTTGTTCAATTATTTTTTTTTGGTTCAAAATTATTTTTTAAACTGAAAATTGTATCATTTCATTTTAGGTTACAAATTAATTTCCTTAGTTGCCAATTAATTTCTTTCGATAAATATTTTAATAATAATAAATTTTTGAACTTAAAGATTGAGTGTTTTGTTTAAAGTTTGTCTTTTTCTTCAAACTCAACTGTTTTTTATTTAATATTAAATTCTGTTGTTTTTGTTGGACTATCAACTATTTAATTTTTCGTTGAAAATTTATGTTTTTGGTTCAAAGTTACACTAAAGTATTTTTAAAGCTCTCAAGGTTATTTAATCAATTTTCCAGGGTGTCAGGAAATATCAGATTTCAAAGAATTTATTCGCAAGAATTGAGTAATTTCGTAGGATTTTAATATTTTCAAATATTTTAAGGTATTACCAAAGATTTAAATTTTTTAAAAACATTTCAGGGCAATTTCAAATTTTTCTATGGATTTAATTGAAAATTTAACTATTTTGTTGAAAGTATCGTTTTTTTCGTTGACAATCTTCGTAACTGAAAATAATGTAACTAGACAATTTTTGGTTGAAAATTCAACTGTTTCAGTCACAGATTCATAATTTTAGTTAAAAATCTATCTTTTTGGTTAAAATTCAACTACTCCAGTTAAAAATTCATCATTCTGTTTGAAAATCGAACTATTTGGTCGAAAATTTGTTTGTTTTGTTAGTTGAAAATTTAACTATTGGATTGAGAATTCGTCGTTTTTGGGAGAAAATTAATCTCTTTAGTTGAAAATTCATCTTTTTGATAAACATTTAATTTTTATTTACTCAGAATTTAGCTAAGCCAGCTGAGCATTGAATCGTTTCAATTAAAAATTAATCTCTTTGGTTGAACATTAATTTTTTTAATTAGAAATGTAACTATTCAATGTTTAGTTAAAAAACTGTCTTTTGTCGTTGACAAAAGACAGTTTCAATCAGATCATTGTTTCAATGACAGATCAATAATTTTAATGTAAAATTCATTACTTTCGTCAAAAGTTTAACCATTTCTGTGGAAAATTAGTTGCTTTTGTTGGTTAGAAGTTTATTTTTATTGAGATACCTGGAAATGTCAGGGCATTTTTTTCTAGGATTGGAGTCCCCTTAAAGTCTCTCCTATTTCCCCTTAAAATATTTCTTAGGATTACTGTGAAGCCTGAAATTCAGCGAAGAACCATAAGCGATACGGTAAATTGTTCATTAAAAATTTTATCGAGATGAAAGAAAGTGTTCGATTTTGTTCCAGGTTTAACTGACTGGGAAGACAGTGATATACTATCAAAGGTGCTGGCAACGTCGCAACAAGAATATCTAGACAGTTTAAAACAAACTTGCACATCTGGTACTGCAGGATCTGAAACCAGTGAAATACTAGACTCTAACAATAGTTAATTAGCAACAATAAGTTATCGTTTTTTTTATAATTTGGAGAGATCAAAGCAAAAGATATATATACGTTTCTATATTGCAAGTGTCCTCTAAAAGTCTAAAATCAAATCGCTAGCTTGAAGCTGACGGCGATTTGCTCGTTTTCATTGAAACAAAAGTTTACGAGACATAACTTGGAATATAGTTTCTGAGCAGGCGTAGGTATTACGTACGGAAAACTGCCCTGAATAATTGCATATACATATTATACATACATATATATACATATATATTGATTTTATTTTTATTTTGTTTTAAAATTAAACAAGTAAATGGTTGATTTCGTTTTTCCTTTTACCTCTTTTGCCTCACTTTTAATAAAGTCTTGTGTACTGGATGCATAAATATTTTCTCATCTTTTAATCATTAAATCCAGTTCACAAAATTTTTAGACGAAGATGCGATTTCGCATAAATTACGGTCGAAATTTGTTTTCAGCTTTCATTTCATCTTTCAAACGGGGTTTTATTGACTATTAGTCAATCGGTAGCGATCATCACTATTTATTCGATAATCGTAATTGTTCTTTCTTGATATATCATGAACAAAGCTTTGAGAGACACTTGGTTGCATTATTTGTATCAAAATGATTTAAATAAAAAAAAAATAACTTAAGCACAAAACTGGAGTGTTATTGTTCTTTATTTTGTTTAGACTCTCCCCTTTTATGGGGTTGAGAGTCTTTACATAACCATTGCCTTGCCCTGAGCTTCCGTTTCCTCTTCCCACAATCAATCTAAAAGTTGGACTCTATTCTGCAACACTACAGTATTGCGGAATAGTGTAAGAAATATACTTATTAATTCTCCTTCTTTAAGACTATGTGACTAGTGGATAACGTGGCCAGATTCCTACCTTACCGACACTCTTTTTTTATTTTCAAACTTATTTTCACACGAAGCGCCGAATCGAGTTGAAAATTTAGGATAATAAATGAAAAGCACTAATAAAGGTGGGTCTGGTCATACATTTGAATAATTAAGAAAAAAAAATTACTTACAAAAAAAACTTGTTTCATAATTATAAAAATTTAGGACCAGACCCACCATTCTCGGTGCTTCTTATTTATTATCCCTGAATTAAACTTTATGTGGCGCTTCGAATGGCGTTTTTTCTTCCATGATCAACAAGCCCACTAAGATTTTTCAGCTCTGACCATATCTATTCCAAATCCATTTCACTCTCTCTCGTTCATGCTCTCCTCTGAATTTGCTCTCATTTTTAATATTTATCAGGTAAACCATTCTGTAATATCTGTTGTACCAGTAATACGCCATTTTTTTCAATCTTTCCTCTTCTTGACTTGCATTATATTTTACTCTATTCCTTGCCAATATGTAGCCCTCTTACCACATTTAAATCTTATTACGTATCTTTCTCCCATTTCGAACGTTCCATGGTACACCCCCACCCCTCTTTTTTTATGCATAACCTCCCGAGCATACGCTTGTGCAATTCTGCTTCTCTCTTCCTTTCTTAGTTTTTCTTCTTTTGAGGATCTTCAGTTGCCTGAATACCATTATCTTTCGTTAATATGTATTTTCTCCCTTAACTTTTTCTCGTGCTTTACCTTATCTACATTTTCTTACATTCTCCATCGTATCTTTTTTATTTTATATTAATCACTTCCAAACTTCAGATATTCACTTTAATTAATTAATTAAGTTTGAAGTACAACGATTTTGACACTTGTCAAACGACAAATATCACTCATGTACCGTTACATTAGTGAAAACCAACTCCAATTTTTAAAAAACACGTATTGTACTTCCCAACAGTATTTGTGAACACTTTTTAATGTCTGTCACACTTTTTTAAAACTCATAACTAATTATTTATTTGAAATTCACGTTGAACCCTGGGGAACATAACCTTCTTTGCGCACGTCTTCTGAGTCTTGGAGCCTTTGACCAATTAGAGCAAGATCTCGAGCGCGGGAGATTTGAAAAACGAATTTAAAATCGCCTATGTAATACTTTTTTGCATTAGCAAGATGCACAACGGGTTGCATTGTATGCTAAAGTTATAATCATCATATTCACTATGACTTCGAAGTCATAGTAGTTTTATTTTTATTGCTCGAGTCGTTCGTGCAGAAAATTTGTTTTTTTTTCATTTTTCGTATTGTTATTTACGAATAAAACAAAAACTACGTGCCCTATCAAAAAGGGAATAACAACAAATTCGTAGATCCTTTTGGGTCGAACAATTATTATGGATTCATCTTTTATCGTATCTTGCATAGTTTGACCGGAAAAATGAATTTTTGCTTTTTCATTGATTATTTTTTGGTGCAATCAAAATTTGAATTTTCGATTTTTCAGAAAAATTCAATAAGTTGTGATGATAATCTTGTAGTGTGTTCAAAAGGTTTTTTTTCTTTCTCTGACTTTTTTATGTCATGCGTAGTTTGACTTAATATATTGATTTTGGTTTGTTTTTTAGAATTTTGTAAATTCTATTTCCGGTGTTTTTGTATGAAAATACGTGATTAGGATAAATTGTTCGTCTTTTTGATTGTACTAATATCCGCAAAAAGATTTTTTCAATCTGAAAAAAGTGGTCAAAAAAATTTTCAAAATGCTCTAATTTGTTGAATTTTTATCCAAAATGTCTGACTAAAGAACGTGACTTAATTTGTAAATTTTTTCAAAAGTTATCGTGATGATATACGAAAAATCTACAAACACTTGAACAAACACAGACAGGCGGACACATTCGCGAAAACCTGTTCTTCAGGTTCAGAAGGTCTCCAAACATTTGACAAAAAAGGGTGTTGTAGGTGGGGTTGGGGGTCAAATTGTACACAAATCCTTCTCTGATGAGAATGTAAAATTTGCTAAATAATGTAAACATCATTTTTTTGTAACATGTCTTTTATTCGAAAGTCAATTTTTTGGACCTCCCTAGCGCATACCTCTTGAAGATTAATCTACCTAACCGACTTGCACCAACTTTAATGAGAAGTCTATTGTAAAATATTTTCGATACATATATTGCAAAAATTTTCGCTTTTTTGAATATTTAAAACTGTTCAAGATATCGAAAATTCTTTTAAAATGTATGGAGGATCCTGTTGCTGCTAACCTTTTGTTGAAATTTGGCATCAAACACTTCGATGGTTGGTATCTTATCTAAGTTTATGCTAGATAAGTTTTCTAATAGAAAAACATGTTATATATGAGACAAGAAAGTATAAAAATTATTTGGTCATTCGACTTTTAATTTCTAGCAATTCTTCCCAGTGTTGCTTCGAGAAATTACAGTAGTTTTCAAATTGTTAAAACCGATGTTATTTAGTAAAATAATTTGAGTAAAGTTGAATACATTGCAAGTGAAGAATCAATAAAAAATATAAATATATAAACCTAGATATATAACAATGTGTGTTATTTCAAAGTTTCTTTTGTGAAAGATGGTTCTAAAGTATTCGATTATTCATGAAAAATTGCAGTTTTTTCCGGTTTAAAAAGTAGGGAAGGAATAACAGCTAAACGATAATGACCACCAAACCATTTCACTACCAAACATTTTACATAAAAATGTTGTCAATTTTTTCATTTGCGGGGGGGGGGCACTTGACGCAACTTGCTTTTGTTATTGGGAATCTTACTTCGGCATAATAAAATTAAAACGTTTTTGATCAATGCAAAGAATTCAGTAAAATACTTCAGATCGACGAGCACGATTTTGGTTTACTGTAAAGTAGAACAGTTTCACAACGCGAAGTGACTGCAAGTTTTTGACCAATTTTAAAGTGAAATCCCCAACAAAAGCAAATTTTTTTACTGAATAACAAAGTTTAAAAATTGTGTCCAACTTTTCGGTGATACCATTTCTTTTCAGAAAAAATTGTTTATAGTTTATAGAATTCAAGAAATCTTTTATGCACTCGTTCCAAAAGATCTGTGGCGTTTTTTCTTGTGCGGTGTCCATACAACTGATGCATGTACTAATCTCGACCTAAAGTGAGCATTAACTAATGTGACTAGCGCTTTTACATTAGTAAAATCTTTACATGTTTCTTAATGTTTGAATGGAGCGTCTAAACATTTTTTCTAAATTTTCCCTGAATGTAATCAGTGAGTCGAAGATGACTCCTCGATCCCTTACGTAGCAAACTCACTTGGTGAACACATGGACACCTCTTGATGAATTCTTGTAGCTCTTCTTATAAAATCATAGAATCTCTAACTCTATTTATTTTTGCAACAAGGTTTCGTGTCATCAGCAAATATTAGTTTTTTAGTTTTCGTTTTAGATTGCTTGTCAACATTAAAGAGAATTATAAATAACACTGGGCCTAAGTTTGAGCCTTGTGGAACTCTAGAAGTCTGGGCAAAATCGTTCGATACACAATCTGAATATTTAACTTGGGCTTTTCTGTTCATTAGAAAATAATTTAAAAGGATTTCAAGGTTAACTGATAGGAAAGTGTTATTTATTTTATTTATTAGTGCATTATGTTTTAATTTATCGAAACATTTTTCGATGTTCAGATAAATTGCATCTAACTAAGATTCTTCTCTCAGTGATTCTGTTATACTTTGAGTAAGGATAGTTAAATTTGTTTTCACAGATCTACCTATAAAAAATTTCTGATCTTCTGTGAGTTCTAGTTTTATGAATGCAGTGATATAATTTGCGAAGCATGTCTGAACAAGTTGCAAAATTGTTTGTAATGTTTATTGGCCTGTAATTTTGTATATCTGATTTATTTCCCGTTTTGTGTGTTAGAGGAACAGCGAGCCCGCTAGCGCAGTTTATCGGCCAGAATGTTCAATTGAATATTTACATCTATATTGTCCAGTTTGATTGTATAGCCTAAGAATCTACTAGTCCCAGATTCCCATTCATTTGCGTTTCTTAAGTTTGCATATAGACACTGCTAAAGTAAGTAAAGTAGCGAAAGCGTTTACAATGCTTTTTGGATCAGTGAATTCGATGCCGTCCAACAGTATAATTCTTATAGAGATTCTGGTGTAGCTCTTCCGGTTCCCAGTATAGTTCCAAATTTTTTTAGGATCTTTAATTAATGCATTGTGACAACTGGTTTTGTAAGTTGAATGATCTCTAGCCATCAAATGCTTGACCTCCTTTCTTAATTGAATATAATTATTATCTTGCTTATATTATACTGCTTTTTCCCCTATATTTCTCTTTCTGTCTTATCTTCATTTTTAATTCTTGCGAATACCATTTTGCAAACTTATCACTGTGTTCAGAAGGGTTATATTTTCGGAGGATAATATCTATTAAATTGCGCAAAGAGTTATAGAAGATATTGATCGAAATATTAGGGTCTTTAAAAACATATAAGTCCTTCCAGTCGATTTGTTGAATTTTCGCAAATAGAGCCGGTCGGTTAGATAATACACTATAAAATAATAAAATTTATATAATTCTGACTGTCATTTTGCAAGTGTACATTCAGAATAAGGGCAGGGTGATAGAGGTCTTCTTTGACCATGGGTGTTGCGCGGATTACAATTGAGTTATTTAAATTTGAGAAAATTAGGTCTAAGCAAGATCCTTGGATGTTTTTTATATTGTTTAACTGAGATAATTCAAGCGCTGGGTACAGTTAATCGAAAAGTTAACTCAGTTAATCATTAATCCGTTTATCAAAAAGTTAACTCAGTTAATCGTTAATCTGTTAATCTGTCTAAAAGTTAACGGAAGTTAAAGTTAACCGTTAATCGTTTAAGCTTCATTTTTGATACGAACAAAACAATTTTCCCTCTCTCCTGAATCTATCCAAAAATGTATCAAGACTATAAAATATATTTTTTTGTTTCTTTTTGAAAGACATGGAAACACTAGAGTGTATAATTTGAGATTTACAAAGATTTTTCGAAATGAAAACAAATAGAAAAAAGGGGAGAATAAAACAATTAAATTGAACGCAATGTCCAATGTTCATAAAAATAGCAGGGTACAAATTGACTATGTTTAATATACTTGAAAATTTTTCGTGTGATGCAAATTGCCCTTCATGTCGAAATTTTCATTTGACAGGCATGATCTCTTCGTCTTCAAGATGTCTTTTCCCATGGAGAACATCCGCTCCACTCCAGCGCTGGATGGGATTGTGGTGTTATATTTAATAAACAAGTCCACCATAAATTGCTCACCTAAGAAGACAGCATCTGCCAGAGAGTGTTTGGAACTCGTGTTCAGCCAAATCTTGCTCAGGTTTTGAGCTTTTGTTTTTAGTGACTTGTGATTCTTGCTGCTTTCTTTCAATTGAGTAACGGAATGATAGAAGTCATCTTCTACCGCTTCTCCATCTGTGCTGTCTCCGCTTACGCTGCTCAATTCGTTGGACTGTCTCCTCAATGCCTCTTGGACTTTGTCCTCCATAAGTTTCTGTACCTTGATGACCATCGCGTTGTCATATTTTCCCAACCAAAAGAGATGAAACTTTGGGTGAAAATCAGCAGCCATCTGGCATTCCTCGTCTTTCATGAGAAGTCCGAATCTTTTTGCTATTCCTTCTAGAAGTGCATCAACCAAAGCACTACAGTATCGCAAGTCTTTGGACTTAAATTCTTTCAGTTTGATGATTGTCACTGCAATTGTTGGCAGTAGAGTCAACAGCAACAGGTGACATGACATTCTTTTTGAAAGAATCAGACTCTACAACTTGGAGTGGCAGCATGTTGGATACGAACAGATCCACAATTCTCCGATTCACGAGAGTCTGAGACACACTTTTCTTACCAGAAGAACTAGTCTCGAAGGATTCGGTTAAACTTTGTTGTCGTGGCCTTTTGCTTGGGGGAGGTGAAAGTAAACCCGCACTCGATGATTGCGAAGAGATGCTGTCCTTGACCTTTGCCAAAAATGACTCCATGAAGGATACGTGTGTTCATTTGATGTGCTGCTTAAGATTGTTTAAATACGATACATGGCCCTCGATTTTTATTGATTTGGGTTTGCACAACTTGCATGAGAAATTCAATTTGTTTCCTTCCTTGGATTCGCATACGAAAAAATTGTCCAAGTGAGGCCAAGGATTTTGAAATGATAACTGTTGTATCTGCTGATCTGCAATGGCACTGTTAGAGTTGGAAGTTGCCACTAGATCCACTTCTTCCATTTGAGAACCCATTATTGATTTTTGCTTTCACTTTACACTTGAAAAAAAATGGCGCACTCGACCAGAAAGGCTGGTATAAGTCCCAGGTGATCTCAGGCTCTTCTGCGCAAGTCACTAATGGACATGTCTAATTCATGCCAGCATGCTAATTGGTGGAAAATATTGGTGACATGCGCAGTGCAGTAAGTGGTTTATTTAAAAAAAAATTGGAGGTAATGGAGGTTAACGAAAGTTAATGGAAGTTAACGGAAGTTAAATTGTCCGTTAATCCCGATAGTCCGTTACCAGTTAACGAAAAATTTAACTTAGTTAAGTAACAGATTAACGGACCAATTAACGGTCTTGCCCAGCTCTGGATAATTCTAATGTTTCTACAAGAGTAAGAAACATTGTGGATTTACGGTCTTGTGATACAACAATCGAGTTCAAAATATAGTTCTTAAGATTAAAATCACCCGTCAAAATAATAGAAGAGGATTCCATTATCAGGACATCCTCTAGAGATTTGAGGAAAAATTTACAATGAGTAATATTAGTGTTTGGCGGCATATAGATCGATAAGATTAGAATCGTTGTTTGTTTTGTGAAAACCTTGACCGCTACAAAATCTATGGACTTTAAATTGTGATCATTGTAAAGTCTTAAGGGTACTTCGTATGATTTAAGACTAGTTTTTACCGCAATTAATACTCAACATTAACTACGTCTTTTATATATGTATTGTACACAGAACTGTCGAATATTTCGTTAGAATTGATAGGTGATTTTAGCCAAGCTTATGTAATACAAATACACTCAACTTTCAGCTAAGTCAAAGCCTTTGAAATGAAAACAATTCAGTTACGTCAAATTTCCCTTAACACCACCAATGTCTATTGGGGCGGAGGAGATAAACGAGTGCGCTTTATATTTGTGCCGTGTGTAAGTAGAGGGGATGTAAAATGTGAAATAACTGGGCGGTGCATTTTGATATATCTGATCGTTGACATAGCTGAGCTTTGGCTTAACTGGAAGTTGAGTGTAATGTTATAAGAAAAAAAATCACTAAATAAATTTAACTGCTTTAGTTTCGTATTCAAACCTCTAACATTTTAATAGTAAATAGTTATGTTTCCGCTATCACTATGTTTACTTTTTAAATTTCTGTCGAAGTTTCCTCGAAGCCACTTGTCTGCTTTTCTTTTTCATTGTTGGTTCACCTTGTATCCATTTGATTTGCAGGTCTTTTTCTCCTGCTTGTGTTCGTATTTTTAACTGTTTCTTTATGCTTGTAAATTTCGCCAGTAGTTGATAAATTATTGCAGTATAAAAAATATGATGGCAAGTAATCGAGAAAATTATTAGTTCATCAAAAAATGTTCGTCATATGTATTTTTTAATAACAATTTTTGAAAGAATTGCTAATCAGCAACGATTTTTAACTAATTATAATCATTGCGAACAACGAAAAAACGTCTTTTATTCTTTAATTTGTTTATAACATTATAAGAAAGTTTTTTTCTTACTCGATCCTACTGGAAATTATACTTAGTTAGATGTTGCATTTGTTACGTCTCAGATGAGTTGCACTTACCTTGCTATAAAATAATTATATTTAAACTTACGCTACTTTCTCTTTTTTTGATTCTAAATTTGATTAAAGATTGAAAACAGGGATTGAGGAAAAAGCAAAAACGAAAAGGTTGCGATAATCGAATTATTGTTCAGAAAAATGGTTAAGATATAAAAATTACAATTTATTAATATCAAGTTACATATATGATGTTCTAATTTTGTTTATGATTTTTGTTTAAATGAATACACGCAGCATGGAACTGCCAGGAATTCTAAAAAGACCTCGTTTTGGTGTTCACCCTTTAAAAAAAGGAAAAGACTTTAATTACGAGTTTTAATTTTATTTTTGAGAAAGAAGTATTAAAAAACAATATGTTATTACGGAAACTTACTAACGATTTGTTGTCGCTTGGAATTAAGGGCCCCTTTTGTAGAATTTGAGAATCTTTTGGTCTGGGACTCTATTAACAGAATTGGTCGATTTCTCTTCCTTCACTATGGTGGTGACTTTTCTTAGGAGGGCTTATTTGATTTGTTAAAAGGGCTCACAGAGTTAGATCTCACTGAAGTTAGAGTTAGTTGATTCACTTTAACTATTTCACAGATTCTAATTTTTAAAAGTTCCGGAGAGTTCTCGGGCATCGATTCGATGGTAGAAATAAACTTGTCGTAACCCTTCAGAATGTGCGTATATATAGGCAAAAATCTGAGCAGGGGAGGAAAAATAGTCCCTTGGTGGACCATTTTCTGCCATTGATTTATAGCATGGTGACACAGATCCTGGGTTATTGCATAGGTGGGAGGCCACGTGCTGGTCTTTGTAATGCATTTTCTTGAGGGGTAGTCGAAGACCACATATCATTATCACGTTAATGGCCTTTTCTCCAATTGGGCCTTAGTAGATGGGCCTCGCGTATTCCTTCGTGGGGCTTCCTTCCTTCTGATTGGTTATGACGTCAATGACCGCGCATTCATATTATTCACATTTTTATTACTTGATATTTCTTAGAATTTTACATAGAATTTATAATATGATTCAGAATTTAAAGAGTAAA
>JAAAKG020164214.1:0-28677 GCA_010014905.2 Druon quercuslanigerum
TTTTTTTTCTTTCGTGATTTTTTCTCATAATCTTTGAACGATAACAATGATAAATCAATTTAAAAAATGATGTGCTCTCTAGCGGTTTTCAAAAAATAATTTTTTTCGTTGCTGTGTCCGAGTTCGACATCGCGCGCGCCGCGCGAGGCCGCGCTTCTTTTTTTATGAAAACGCTAATATATCGCCAAAAAATCCACTAGGTGGCAACGCGTATAATTATCGCGTGGAAATTGTCGCCTAAATTTTCTAATCAGTTTTGTGGTAGAGTTAACATCATTTTGCAAAATGATTTATCATTGTTATCGTTTAAAGATTTTTTAAGGAGCATAATAAATTTTATAATAAATCATTTATAATTAAAAAGTGGAGAAAAAAACCTAACTTTTATGTATAGATCAAATTTTAATTCGAGCAGTAGTTTCGTAGCAATAGAAGTTTCAAAATTGAGATATTTTAAATGCTTAATATATTCAAAAAATCGTATTTCCGAAACAAATGCTTTAAACGAAAAAAGACGGATTAGGTATTTAATATTTTTTGACGAAGAATCGAAAAAAAATTACTCGAATGAAATCTAGAATTTAAGTGTAAATTTTGACATGGAATGACCCTTATACTTTAGTTCATTATTGATGGGTAACCCACTTAGTGGAAGAAAATATATATAGTCAGGCACACGGTAACCGAAAGTGTCTGACTAGATGTGTCATCTATGGTTAAGTTAATATGCAAGATTCGTACTCCTGATAGGTGAAGAGTAGAGATATGGTAATGCCGATCATCGTGGACAGCGTCGAAAAAAAAGAAGATGTAAGCGAAGATCGGCAGTCTCAGTATACATAAATATTCTCCATCCGAGAAAATTAAAACCTAATTCAATATCGAAAGCAGCACGTATTAAGTAAAACATGTTATTGCAATTTTAATCCAGCGCAACCTGACAAATTCCTGTTATAAGAATTTTAATTCTGCAAAGTACGTTCTCAAAAAAGTTATTACAAATCGTATCTTGTAAAACTTGACCGAACGTATTCAAAGATGTCAATCCACCGTTTATCATGGGGGCATAGGACTATATAAATCCTGATTCTTCGCTGTAGATTTGTCTTTAAGCCGAAGCAGTTATACTCTTCACTCTCTCTATGAACAACGAATCGCTTTGAAAAGGTCGCGTACTTTAAAGATTAAACTCTAACTAGTTACAGTGTTCGAGTCGAGTACTAAAATCCCGACGGCTGAGACTTTTGGTAGTCGTTAATTCAGTCTATTCTCGAATAAGATCCGCAGCGTTAAAATAAGTGAAAAGAACTTAAGAGTAGAGTGGGAAGCTGCTCAGGGCCTTGTATCCCACTACCGTTAGTGAAGCATGCTTGCGCATTAGTTTCACAGAACGACTCTCACTCTCTCGCCATTTCTGAAGAGAAAAGGTACATGTAAGTCAATATTTTGTAACTATCTATCTATATTATGAATTTATATTAAATGTATTGTTAATCTGACCATCGCTTTCTGATTTAAAAACACTGAAATTGACACAGTTCCCATAGAACTGAAAAGTGACAACGTACCCGCAAACAAAAATAAAGTGTCATGTCTTACCACCCTTGCATAATCAGCCCTCTGTTTTTCCTCTTTCCTATTTGCTTGGGACGTGATATTTTGTGAATTTTTGGAATTCCGTGTATTGCTTTAATACCTAAATTTCGTGAATTCCGTGAATTCAATCAGTTGCCTTAGTTTCGTGAATTGCTAAAAATCCGGGAATTCAATGAATTATTTGAATCTCGTATATTCTTTGAATTGCGTGCAAACCGTAAATTTCTCAAATTTGATACATTCCTTGAATTCCTGGAATTCCGCTAATTACATAAAATCTGTGAATTCCACGCATTATATGAATTCCGTGAATTCCTTGAGTTCCATAAATACGCGCCTTGCATACTATATATTAACAAAAGTGTTGGCTACGTCATAAAATTTTCTTTTTTTCCAGAAACAAGTGTTCTGCAAAATTTTTTACATTTTTTTCTTAAGTTTTCGCTTTAACAGATGTCGACATATCCAACTGCATGTATGATACCAAAGTGCTCTTCGCTACTGGACTTTTATTATAAAATTCCAAAACATGTGGATATCATACCAATGCCAGGATTTGGAGACTACAACATTATGTATTTTAAAGTTAACTTACGTTCAGAAATAAACTTCCAATACATGTAGTGTGAGCTTTCAACATAAATTTTTAACAGTGTACATCTGTGTGACTTCTTTCTTCGCGGAAAAATGTAAACTACCTCAATTATGTAATTTTATTCTTAATAAAAATAGTTCAGTCATGGATTTATTTGTAATATATTATAAATTATTTGTAGAAAACATTAGAAAAAACTAGAATCACTAGAATTACATTCAGGCCTAAAAAACTTGTATGCTCATAATCTACGTTCTTTAGAGAACTTGCTGTATTCCAAATCCATTCTTGGTTTATATCTTTTATTCTGCTCGATTCGTCCATTATTTTTTATTTCTCGTTTTTAGGCATTTATATACTAATTTGGACAATCAGCTGAATCAGCTGTCAAGCGAATTAAGTAGCAAGATGCTACGACCGAAAAACCTGATTGGATGATATTTTGAAAAGTAAAATCACGGCAAACGTAGTCTGATTGGTGCTCAGTTGCATATCTCAGGGACGCCACATCTGTTTGAATGTGAATAAATAGACGTAAGATAGAAAACAAATTTTTAAGTATTAGAAAACTGAGAACTTTATTAATTTTTTTTAATTACGTTATTCACTGTCTTTATTAAAAAAAAAAATATGTGTAACTCATTTCATTCAACATCGCCATTCAATAATAAATTCACTTAGTATTTTATTTTGGAAGTAGCACTTTTACTCATTCATTAGTAACTATAAATATGAACATAATTGCTCAAATTTATAAGAAGTTTTAATTTTTTGAACCTAATTTAAAAAATGCTATATGAAAAGGTGATAGGCAAGTGCAAAGAATAAGCGTGTAGCAGAAGGAAAATGCATTTTCCAGCGCGAAGCGTGATATAAATAAATTTTGTAAGCGATCAAATATTTATATTTTCTTCTCAATAAGCTTGGCTACGTATTTAGCGAAATAGTAAAGCCTAAAAACCATTATATACATGGATTTTTAATAATTATTTCTAATTAGAAAATATGTGAAACATTTCGATCTGGATTTGCATCACAAATACTATTATATTGTTGTTTTTCATTGAATAAAATATTGAATTAGAGCGTAAATCATTGAATTCTATATATTCGAACATTTCTTGTGATGAGGCGTTTGAAGCCCACTGGATTTTTAGATATTTCTTCCGGGGTCAAAACAGTAACCTTTTGGCTTTCCATATTCATTTTCGCCTGTTTTCTTATATCATCAGCTTAAAAATATATTTCAGCAAAAAAATTAGTATGCTGCAATTTTGCCTAAGCGTCACCATTGGAAACCAAAAACATTGGAAACCAAAAACACATAGTTAAAATTTTTTAATTTTCAATTTAATTCTTTTTTCGTTGGGAATGTGTATTTTTGAAGTTGGAATATTAGTAAACGATTCTAGTAGGGAATAAGCTGTATAAATTCAAGATCTTTAAGTCCATATCCATGTCCGTTAGTAGAAGGAAGCCTAGTAGGTGAAACGACGCATCTGGAAGGAAGAGGTTTTGAAGAAGACCTGTTTAAAGAATTAGGATTGGTAGGATGAAGGAAGGGATGATTATGACCATCAGGGAAAGAAATAAGGGATTACCTTTTTTTAGGGCACGTAAGGCAGTTAAATTTCAAAATAGAGTGAATAAATTTTTTGTTTAAATTGAGGAATTTTTAAATAAGTCATTTAGTTTTGAAGTAAATATTGAAATTGCTAGTAAATATAGCCGAATTCTAAGAGTTGCTATTTTAATCAAAACAAAATGTTGCTTTTAAGTAAAAAAAGATCCTACTTCAAGAAAAAGATAAATTTTCAACAAAATTGACGAACCCTTGACAAAAAACGATTAATTTCAAAACAAACACTTGCATTTTTAATAAAAAATAATTAAATTTCGACCCAATGGGATGACATGTAATGTCAAAAAGAGCAATTTTCATCAAAAGAACAAATTCACTTAACAAAGAAAAAATTCAAAAAGATTTTTAATTTTCAAGCTAGAAACTCGAATTTTGTATAATTTAACATTCACAGAACAAATTATGATCAAAAAAATATTAATTTTGAATTAAAAAAAAAACCGTTTCTATAATATGTTTTTTTTTAAATTCGGATGAAAAAGATCAATTGGTAACAATTTACATTCTAGAAAAGGAGTAAAAATAAAAAAATGAAATATATTAAAAATATAATCTGGTAAAAGTTAATAAATAGTAATAAAAACTTGCGCATTGAAAACGAAATTCCATAGTGTAATTTTATGAAGTCAATTATTGAAATCGAAAATATATCGAAATTAAAAAATAGCGCAAAATTATTTTCCATTTAAGTTGGTATGTATAAGTACTGTAAATAAGTATTAATTTTTTTTTTAAATTTCAATTAAAATAATAATTATTTAAGAGGTTAAGTTTCTACAGTGAAAAAGTTACCACGTTTAAATTTCAAAAAAGAGAGTTTATAGTGTAGAATTATTTTCATAAAAATATACGAACTGACGTATTTTAAGTTTTGTTATCTAGTGATATAAAGGTCTTCTGATGATAAAGAATTCTCTCTTGGAGAAAGTAGAAAAACAACAATTAGCAAGACGTGTTCCTAAAGTAAAAAAATTCAAATTATAATACGAACTGACTGCTTTTCATCTTTAAAATATTTAAAATCTTTCTAATAATGAAATTCTTGTTTAAATTTCATGTAATTATCAGTAGGGTAAACATTTAGTGATCAGAAGTTAGATGTTCTTCTGGCGTATAGTTTCCAGTAAATAGGCCTATGTGATTACAAAATCGTATAGAAAATGAAACTAATGTATTTAGACAGATTTTTATTTAATTATATACAGGTCATCTGATGGTAAAGAAGTCTGACCTTGTGCAAGTAGGAAAAAAAGTATTAGCAAGACGTATTTCTGACATACAATAAATCTAATTATAATACTAACTGACGGTTTTTTAATTTCAAACTGGTTAAAATCTTTGAAATAATTAAATTTTTCCTAAAATTTCATGTAGCCGCCAGTAGGGAAAGTAGTTATCGGTCAGACATATATGATTGATTTTCTCATGGCCTATAGTTTGAAGTAAAATGGACCGATGTGACTACGAAATTGTATAGAAAATAAAAGTGATAAATTTTGAGTAATTTTTTTTTTTATTATGTATAGGCCTTCTGATGGTAAAGAAGTCTGGCCTTGTGCAAGTAGGAAAAAAGGTATTAGCAAGACTTGTTGCTGATATAAGATAAATCTAATTATAATACGAACTGACGGGTTTTTAATTTCAAAATGGTTAAAATCTTTAAAATAATTAAATTTTTTCTTAAATTTCATGTAGTCAGCAGTAGGCAAAGTAGTTATTGGTCGGACATAAAAGATTGATTTTCTCGTGGCCTCTAGTTTCAAGTAAAATGGACCGATGTGAGTACGAAATGGTATAGAAAATAAAACTGATGAATTTTGAGTAATTTTTATTTAATTATATATAGGCTATCTGATGGTAAAGAAGTCTGGACTTGTGCAAGTGGTAAAAAAGTATTAGCAAGACGTGTTGCTGACATAAAGTAAATCTAATTATAATACGAACTGACGGTTTTTCAATTTCAAAATGGTTAAAATCTTGAAATAATTAAATTTTTACTTAAATTTCATGTAGTCAGCAGTAGGCAAAGTAGTTATTCTTCAGACATATAAGATTTTTTTTCTCCTGGCCTATAGTTTCAAGTAAAATGGACCGTTGTAAGTACAAAATTGTATAGAAAATGGAACTGATGTATTTCGTATGATTTTTATTTAATTATATATATAGGCCTTCTGATGATAAAGAATTCTTGCCTTGTGCAAGTAGAAAAACAAGTTTTAGCAAGACGTTTTATCATATTAAAAAATTCAAATTATAAAACGAACTGACCGTAACTTTAACATGGTTAAAATGTTCAAAATAATTAAATCTCTGTTTTAAATTTCATGTAATCGCCAGTAGAGAAATTAGTTATTGATCAGAAAGACAAGTTAGATTTTGTTCAGATGTATATTTTCCAGTAAAGAAGGGATGTCAGAGAAAGGAATTGTGTAGATAATGAAACTTATGTAATTAAATGAGTTTGTATTTAATGTTATAGGCCTTCTGATCATAAGGAACTCTCGACTCATGCAAGTAGAAAAGGCAATTCTTAGCAAGACATGTTTCTGATAAATAAAAAGATACAAATTATAATACTAGCTTACTGTTTTTCTTCTTTGAAATGGTTTAAATCTTTAGAGCAATTAAATTTTTACTGTAAGTTTCATTTACACGAGTAGAGCAATTACTTACTGATCAGACATACAATTTAGATTTTTTTCTGGTGTATTTTTTCTGGTAGAAAAGGCAGGTAACATTAAGAAATTATGTAGAAAATACTACTGATGTATATTAAATGATGGTTACTCAATTTAATAAAGTCTTGTGATGATATAGAACTCTCGTTCCATGCTAGTAGAAAAATCAAATCTTAGCCAGAAATGTTTCTGATGAATAAAATAATACAAATTATAATACAAACTGACTGCTGTTTTACTTTGAACTGGTCAAAATCATTAAAATAATTAAATTTCTAGTTTAAGTTTCATGTGATCAACAGTAGAAAAATTGTTTATTGATTAGACAGACAAGTTATATTTTCTTCAGGTGTAAACTTTCAACAAAAAAAGGCATATAAGAGCACGAAATCGTATAGACAATGTAGGGCATGTTTCTGAGAAAAAAGAAAAATACAAATAATAACACGAACTGCCCGTTTTTCTTCTGTAAAATTGTTAAAATCTTTAAAATAATAAAATTCCTTTTTAAAATATTATGTAATTGCCAGTAGAAAAATCAGTTATTGATCAGAAAGACAAGTTAGATTTTGTTCTTCTTTAAACCGTTAAAATCTTTCAAGGAATGAGATTTTTGCAGTAAATTTCATTGATCCCAAGTAGAGCAATTATTTATTGATCAGACAGATAATTGAGATTTTCTTCTAGTGTGTTTTTTCTAGAAGAAAAGGCATTTAACAGCCTAGGTATTTCTAGGGAGGACAAACTTTTCGTTTGAATTCCTTTTGAGTTTTTTTAGCAAAGATTTATCCATCGCAAGTTTACTCATATTTTTCCATAAAAGAGTCTGACAGGCAAAGAAAAGGCATGTGATAGTAAGAAATGGTTAAAATCTAAAAAATCATGAAATTTTTAGTTTAAATTACATGTAATCAAGAGTAGAGAAATTGGTTTTTGATCAGACCGACAAGTTAGGTTTTTTCTGATATATATTTTTCAGTAAAAAAAACATTTATGAAAAACGGATTTTTCCAAGCCATTTAGAGATAATTACGTTAATATAAAACTAAACCAATTTATTAACATTTTATTAAAAAGTTATTATTTGTAAGGAGTGTCATTATTATAGACTATTTTGGGACAAAAAAATGTTTTTACATTTAATAGCATTTTTAATTTGATTTTAATCTATTTTAAAATTCTATAATTTTATAATTTTTAGTTTAGGCATTTTTCTTTAAAAGAAGAAAAGTTATTTTTCATTCTTGATATTTTTCTGGTTCGGTAGATCACAATTATATATTATTATCAGTTTTATGCAATAGGAAGAAGTGATTTTTGTTATTCAATTTCTTTCTAAATTTGAATGTAGAAAGTTTTGGTCAAATAATTTTTTTCAGAATTGGAAGAGGAATTTTTTTATTTACTTTGACTTTTGCTACTTGGTAGAATATAAAATCTTTTTGCGATATAGACAGAATTTTATTATTAAAAGTAACCTGGAATATTCTCACAATGATAAAGTAAAAATGCTCCAAGTTAGGTAATTTTTATATATTTTTCAATAAAAATATTAAATCTTTGCATTAACTGCCTTATTTTCATCGTATCGAAATTCACAGTGTAATTAAATGTGAGTAATATTTATTTTCGTTTTTTTTTTTAATTTCCATTATTACCAAATTATGTTTTCTTTAACATTGAAATGTTGAAAGATATAAGTATAACATAAGATTATATTTAAAGTATAATGTGTAAAAGTTGTTTTGGAATCAATTTTCGAAATTTTACAACAAATATAAACTAATAATACAAAGTAATGTTTCAAAATTAGGTAAAATTAGTAAACGTTTTTTTACAGTGCTAAAATAAACAGCCTTAAAACCCTGTTTTTTGACAATAATGTCAGATTTGGCAATATGTACATTAAAATTACATTTTAATGAAACAATAGACACCCCACACAAAAGATTTCAGTTTAAAATAAATTAACGATTATGTTAATGAAAACTTTTTTGTAGAAGATTTTTTACAAAACAGTTAAAATTTTTACGCAAAAATATTAAGTTTCTACCAAAATTATGAATTTTCAACGAAATAATATCATTTTTAACGAAAGAGATGATTCTTCTTTTAAACTAATAAATCTTTAACCGAAAAAGATTTTTTAATTAGGTAGTTTAACTTTTAATTCAGAAGACAAAGTGAAACAAATTTTTTTTTTAATATCTTTTTTTTTATTCAAATAAGAAAAAAAACGTAACGAAAAGAAAACATAGGTGATTAAAAAGAGGAGGAACAAGAATGGCATTGTTAAACTTACTTTTAAAAAATTAATTTACAATAAAATAGATAAATCTACAACAACTAAAACAAATTTTCAATGCACTGGTTAAACTTTTAACCAACGATATAAATTTTTAACATTAATTTTAAATCTTCATTAAGTATGGTTAAAAATTAAATTAAAAAAAATTAATGCAGCAAGCCGAATTTACAAATCAGAAAAATATTTTTTGATTAAAATTTCGGAATAAATCTTATTTCACTGAACAAGATTAATTTTTAGCCACTAATATGTTAGTAGATATAAGGAAAAAAATGAATTTTTTTTTAAATGGTTAAGTTTAAACAGAATAACACAATTTTTAGCTCAAATTACAATCCTCATGCCCAAAATTTTCACATAGGACTTTCAAAATTAGAGCTAAAACTATTGACAACTGAAATTTAGTGAAAAAAACATTAGAAGAAAATTCTTAGATCTAATTTAAAAACAATTGTTTTAAATTTAATTGAATCTTATGTTATTTTGTCCAAGAATATAATTTTTGTATTTGTAACGTCAATTTTCAAGAATAAAACAAAAACTAAGCGTTTTATGAAAAAATAATTAACTAATTCGTTTGGTATTTTTTCGTAAATTTTCATCTATTTATTTTTTTAGTAGCTTGTGTTATAAATCAAACAGTTGTATTTTTTCAACTTTAATTTTCGTTTTCAAAATTTTCTAACTTTACGATTGACAATTTCTTATTTTTCAGACCATGATTATTCAAATACTAGAACCGTAATTTTTTAACAGTTTTAAGTTACAATCTTTTATACATGGAGTAAAATAATTTAAAACTAAAGTTAAGAAATTTAAATTAATTGTTTTTGAAAAGTATTTTAAGAATTATTTAACATGTGTAAAGCAAAGGTATTAGATTTGTTTGCATTTTGATACGTGTACCTAATTGTGTGTAAGATACGATAATGCCATATGTTTGGTATACGATAAGAAGCAATAAAAGAAATAGACAAAACAGATATATCTAAATTAAAATAAATTTGCTTTATTTAAAATTCAACTAAAAAAATATAATTCATAGTCCCTAATTGGTTATTATATAATATGGTAAAAGTATGATATACTAAAGGTATTTTTAAAAAGGGTTTTGACATACTTATCGATTCTCGTTTTGTTTACAGAAACCTTATAAGTTTTAATCATGCTGATCTTGCCTTTTTAAATTATTTGACAGTGACCTTTAAACTAAATTGAAAAGATTTTCACATTCAAAAAATAATTTGGATTTCTTCCAAAAAATTGAGAAAAAGCCACCAAAATTTAATAAAATACTTTTATTTTATGATGAAAAATAATAAAAACTCAAAAATAAAGTTTTATTTAATTAGCCTAGATTACTTTTCTAAATTGACTACTATTATTGAATTAATTGAACTTTGAATTTTTCTCCTGTCAGCTTCTTATTTTGTTGTTCAAAAATTAATACTTCAATTTAACAATTGCACAATTCACTTCTCTTGAATCACGCCTAAATGTTTGTAATGATAATGATATTGACTTAAAATATGAACGCAATCATCTTCTGAGTAGGACGGCTTACAATGTTCGTCAAATATCTTTCTTAATTTTAAGAGTTTGTTTTAGCTTTAAATATCACATGATACTTTCTCAACGTGGCCTCGAAAAATTGGTAATTTGTACAGTTCCAGAGGGTTTGCGTGATATTCCGCGACCGTGATAAGTATATACGAGACAAATATGTGTAATCTTTTTCAGTTATAGGTTAAAAAACTCTATCTTCAAAGATGAAGTTCCTTATCGGCAGGCTGCTTCTCTCATTCGTGATTTTCTTGCAATTTGGTGGTAAGTGGACTTAGTAGAGTAGTAAAAAAATCGACTTTTACTTTGATGATAATTCTAAAATTCTTTTACAAATCGGTGAACATCACATCAATCCATGCTTACGGGCACTTGAAATTAATATGTGGATTTAAATACGAAAATCTTGCAGGGTTGTGACTTGAATGGGAAACCTGGAAAGATCAGTAAATTCCGGGAATCTTATTAACCGGGCTTAAATCGGGAAATGACTGCGAAATTTATTGACCAAGAAAATCGGAAATTTTTTTGACCGGAAAACCCCGGGGAATGACCGGGAAAACTAAAAAATGACCGGGAATTTAATTAAAAACCATGGATCTAATACAGATAGCAGTGCAATTCAAGTTTCTATTATTTCAATAATTTTTTTCAATTTATAAAATAATTATCGTGAATTGCAATAAGGAATTTTAGAAAATAAATATCGTTTTTATTTTGGGACAGGGAGATTACGTAAAAAAACTGTAATTTCACTTGGAAAAGAGAAGTTTTTACATTGAAAGGAAATTTTTTGAAAAATTATGATTGGCATTTAGAAGAAAACAATTCTAAAAAAACCCTTTTCCAAGTTAGAATCTGTCACAATTTGAAACTTCCCGCTTTTAAATGTTAGATGAAGAATGCGCTTTAATTAGTTTTTAGAGAAGAATTAGTATTCCTAACAGAAATATTTCTGAATTTAAATAAATATTTTTGTTACATTGTTCGTTCCAAATATATCTATTTTGTAAATTAAAAATTAAATTCTTTTATTTAAATTAATTTTTTGACTGAAGATTCATCATTTTATTTCAAAATTCATCTCTGGTTGAAAATGTAATTATTTTCTTTACAAAAAATTTTTATTACTTAAAAAGTTAACTATTCCAATAGAAAATTGAACTACTTTGCCGAAAATTTGTTTGAAAATTGATATTTTTTATTTTAAAATTAAACTATTTTTTTGAAAATGTATGTTTATTAATTCAAAATAATTATAATAATTATAATTTTAATAAAAAATTTAGCTTTTAGGTTGCAAATAAAATTACTTCGTTAAAATTGATAATCTTTTGTTAAAAATCAATTACTAAATATTTAATTTTTTTCAATTAGGTTTTTTAGTTGAGGAGTCGCCGATTTTGATCGAAATTAATCTTCTTGTTTGAAAATGTACTATTTTAATTAAAAATTCAATTATTCTAGTAAAAGATTCATCACTTTAGTTGAAAATTCATCTTTCTGGTTTAAAATTCTACTATTCCAGTTCAGCTGCTTAATTGAAAATTAATTTCGTTGATTAATAATTTTAAATATTTAAATTCTTTTTAAAAGTATATCATTTTAACTGAGAATTTAATTATTGTTTATTAAAGTTTTATTATTTTAATTAAAAATTCAGCAGTAAGATTAAAAATTGAACTAATTTCTTCAAAATCTGTATTTAAAAAAAATAATATTTTTGTTGGAAAATTTGAATATTTTCTTGGTTTTTAAACAAATTAATCGAAAAATAAATAATTATCTTATTATTATTTAATTACGTCTTAAGAAATTTTCAAAAAATAATTTTTACCCATTAATGTTGTATCTCTCCCTTCCTCCCAGACACCGAATACTGTGACGGAAAACTCCCCAAAAATGTGCAAAATAGGAGTTTTATGAAAAATTTGTGGATCATTTTATGGTATTTTTAAACAATAATATTTTTATGAGATAAGTGAAAAATTTTCTAGAACCCGAAAAACAGTTTTTTACGAATATGTCTGTCTATCCGTCTGTATGCTTTTCTGTCTATGATCTGGGTGAGTTTTTTATAGAAAAAATTACCAAAAATGTAGTATTTATAAAATTTCAAGAAAAGAAGCGAAAATGAAAATTAAAAGCCAAACAAAGTACCATGCAATAGAAAATTCAAAAAAAAAAGTTGATTCTTGAAAGCCCTACCAGACTATAAAAAAACTTCTTGAATTATTAACAAAATCAAAGACGAAGTTGTGTTTTACCTAGGTGCTTTACTTGAAAGTCATTTATCTTCAAAACGATAAAAATATAATTATTTACACATCTAATCTTTTCTACCTTTTTTTGTTTACGCTTCGTATCAAAGCTTAACGAAAATATACTCTACTACTTTATGGATGCAATATTTTTCTTAAAAAAGCACCAATAGTAGAGAATCATTCAAAAAACAAGAAAAGCTACTTCTGTAGAGAACCCAGTTTTCAGAAATTTAAAGAAATCTCAAATTTAAAATCATAGTTCAAAAAATGTTTTGATGATTAGGAAAGAAGTAAGGCCCTTTAGGATAAACTATTAATTAATTTATTATATTAAATTTATAGATATCCTAATTTTAATTTTCAACTGACAGTTTATGTAGTAGATAAGATATACAATCGTTTGCCGTCTTTTGCGATATTATCATATGGAGGAGAATAAATATAAATTTCGAAAGAGACTTGTTTGAGTATCTAACAAAAGAATCTAACAAAAGAATTTTTAAAAACACCATAAAATTTGCGTAATGCTACTTAAAAAAACATGAACATATTTCTAAGAAAGGAAATAATTTTTTTATTAACAAAAACGAAAAAGACGCAAGAAACATGCAAGAAAAATTCAAGATGACAGGAACAGCAACGAAACCACGATGCTCGCTGCTTGACGCACTCTCTTCTTTCAAATGTCAAAAGAGCCATGTAAAAAATTTATTTATAATTTATATATAGTAAACAAAATACTGATATATAAACGATATTGCGTTTTCCGCCTGGGAAAGAGAATCACGAATTCGTTGCTGTTCCTGCCTGCTCAAATTTTTCTTCCCTTGATAAGGATGCTATATTAATGCCGAAAGTTGATTATTATTTTTTACATATTTGTTTTTTGATTGCGATTTAATAATAATAAAAACAAAAAGGCGAAAAGCAGAAAAAAGCGAAGGAAAGGGATTTGGTACGCTGCCGCCTTCTGAGTTCTCTTTCCCCTTTCTTATTTCTATGAAAAAATAAATTTTTGTTTGTCTTTTAGAGAAAATTATTGGTTTTATTTTCAGGAATTTGACATATTAACTTAATTATTGGACGTTGAGAAATTAAAATTTTCAAAAAATTTCATTCATTTTTCACCGTGAAGAATCATTCGCCACCAAGTAGATTAAATTTCTTTTTTAGTAAAATACATCCAAAAATTCGAGAAAATTAAACAAAAAAGAAAACATTCTAAACATTCGTTTGAATTAAGGTAATCGAATTATAAAATGTTAACGTGGTAGAAGTTTAGATCGTAAACCTTAAAATAAAGATATTTAAATTTTTTAAATTTGAAAATAAAAAATTATTTGATTTTTAAGTTTTACGGTTATTTGGAAGATTCATAGGTAAAAGGTCTTGACCTTTGATCTTCAAAATCATCACAACTTATTAATTTTTGTTTATACATCTTTCAAATTAAAGAGGTTTTAATGGTGAATCTTTAAAATTAAAGAATTTTAATTCGAAAATCGTTAAAATTGAAGAATTTTCCAGTGTTTTCAAAATTATACCATTTTAAAATAAAATTTCATTTCATATTCATAACATTAATATTTAGTTCGTAAAATTATAATTGTAATAACAATCATAACAAAATTTAGAGGATTTAAAAATATTTCAGAAGTATAGAAAAGAATCTCGAAGGTTTAAGAATAATTTTTCCTGATTTTATAGTATTTCACAAAATATTACAACAAATTCGATTCATTATAAGAGAGGTTTAGGACATTTAGAAATTTCGAAAAAATCAAAAATTATTTGATAAATTTTGAAAAAGTTTATTGAATATTTCTTGAATTTACTCGATTATTTTTTATTTTTTATTATTACCAATAGAAAAATTTCACTTGGAAATCTTTTACACTATTTTTTGAAATTATAGTAATTATACTTGAAAAAAGTGCTTTAAATTTTTCAGATTTTTCATTCACAATTTTTGAAATCTTTTGGAATGTTTTAAAATATTTTTAAACAATCTTTTAAAATAAATTTTTCAAAATAAAAAATCTTACTTTTTTCTATGTACTTTATTTTTTTAGGTTTTATGAAACCTTACAAAATTTTAAATAAATATTCACAAATTTTCATTATTCTTTTATTGTTTCAAAACTTTAGAATATAAGTTAAAATAACTCAACATTTTTCTGAAATTATTTAATATTGCAAAATTGTAATTTTTTCGAAGTTCTTTTAAAATTCGTTCATCTTCAAAACTTAAAATTATTCTCTTAAAGTAAAACCTAAGCCATTTACACATTTTCAGATATTTGCAAAAAATTTAATCTCTTTAAATATTTAATAATAATTAAAAGGCTTTTTATTTTCTTTCGAATCCATTGATAGATGTTATGCCTATAATTTAAAAAAATTCATATTCACTTTTATATAAAATATTACTGTTTGCATCCATATTAGTTTGCTCTGAAAATTCATCTTCGTGAATTTCGTTGGTGTGAAAATCATAATTCCTAGATGTAGCAGAAGAAGAAGTTTGACCTTGAAAAAATTCATGAGGAAACTATCACAAATAAAATAGGTTTTTAGACAATAATAAATGGAAAATTTTTAGGATTACTTTCAGGAACAGGTATCGAAATTCACTAATTAGTTATTAACAAAAAACCACTAAAACTCGCTATTTTTGAAATACTTCTTTTTTGTATTGTGTTAATAAAAAAAACATGTTAAATTATTGCAAACTGTGCGCCGTGGCGATACAAATATCCATGATTTGTTTCGGTCCAACATTTTTGACAGGTTATAAATAATCGGTTTTTGATACAAAAAAAAACGATTAAAAGTCGTCATTTCTATTCATTGTTTATTAAAAAATGCATTTATTTATTGCACAATTTTATACGTGCGTCTAAAACTCAATAACTTTCCCGAATTTTTTCATAGCGATTTGACACTTACCTTTGTATTGCTGCCTCTTTTCTCTAAAATTAAAAAAAATAATGGGCTCGCTAGCTCCATCAGGAGTCAAGTTAGCTTTTTTTCAAAAAATTGCAACGCCTTAAGTTATAAACATGAAGAAACCGGACTTTTTTTAATTTACAGTTAAAGAGGCAAATTTTATTATCCACTACTTAAAAATGCGAATATTACTTGAGTTTACTATTAAATCGTCGGATGTCCGAGGTACGAACTTCAATTCGGCGCACTGGATGATGTTGGGGGGAGAGCGTCATCGCGCGCCCTTGAAACTGAATTATACATTTACTTAATTTTTTGCACGACGCTGTAAATTTTTCATCAACTTATGCTCAACTTATGGCTATTTATTAATAGCAGGGAACCTTTGAAATAATAAATGACTCATTCTGAAAAAAGTTTTTTATAAACATTTTATTAGCGTCGTCCAAAAAATGAAGTTAATGTATAATCGATGCAGGAGCATCGATTATATTGACAAAATATTGATATTAGATGAGTAGACAAAAAAGAACAAATAATACATTATTTATAACATACAATTTTTAAATTTTATAACTTTCCAAAAAGAGTTTACATTTTCTGTTGTCCCCACTTTCCTGTTCTCTTACGCTGCAGAGAAGAACCGGTGCTGCAACAAATCCAGCAGGCGGCGCTTTGATCAGGTGGCTTGAGTTTTTTATTGATTTCCGATGCAGAGATTTGAAAAATGATGCAAAAATGATTAGTGCTCGAGAAATTTATAGAAAGTGTTTGAAAAATTTGTAGCCTAGGGAATCTCTTGATTTTGGTAAAAGCTTTTTTTTTCTTAATAAGTACGGAAAGCATGAGCCGTAAATGTGTAGCTCGTGCTTGAAAAAGTCAGGTTATGACAGCAACGTAGAAAAATTTTATGTGTTCCCCGTGTTTCCTCGCAAATTATAAAATAGACGGTATTAGCTATTTAAATAATAGAAATGTACAATTCGTACTGATGCGTTTAAAGTGCATTTCAAAATTAAATTTTATTTATAATATACTACATATTTTTATGACTTTCATAAAAAATATCCCATTCTGGCAGGAATTCCATAATATAATCTAAAATATTTTTTATTTATATACTTCAAAAAGAATTGACTGTTTCTGTTGAAGAATATTCAATTATGGCGAAAATTCTCTAAGATCACTTTAAATTATATTAATTTCAAAGTTTCCTGACAGATTTAACTGTTTTTTTTAATAACTCATTCCGGTTTCAATTTCACAACATAACCTTAAAATGCGTGCATTTGTGAGTTTTCTACCAGAGCTAACCTGTTATGTTGTAAAATATACAATTCCGGCGAGAATTCTCTAAAATAACTTTAAATTGTGCTATTTTCTAAATTTCTTTTAAGATCCAACTGATTACTTTCTAAAATATCTAATTCCCCTAAAAAATCGCTAACATAACCTATTGTAACTGGCGGTTTTAAGCAGCAGTTAACTTGTGAATAACTTGAAAATTGTTCAAATAATTTTACTAATAAATGAGACTTTGCATGGAGGATGAATAAGATTTCATATTTCTCTTAACATCCATTTAATCAAGAATCACTATCTAAACCTACATACGTTTAATTTCAAGGCCTGGAGCTAAGTTATCAACTAATTCTTCTTTATATTCTATTAGTAATCTTTGGTTTTAATTTTTCAACAAAATATATCGTGATTCTCTGATAAACTTTGCAATCAAGTCTTGGATTAGCTTTTTCTTATAATAAAAAGTGTTTACTATTTAGATTTATAAATAATATGGTCGAAGGTTCATTCACCTTTAAAGGCTTTCTCTCATGGAGCAAAGATTTTACTCTAATCCTTAATTTATTTACTTTATTGTATTCTTGGAATATAAGCTCTTTAAGATAATTCCTAAAGGGTGTAGTAAGTAAAGACTAAAATGATCGGGGTTCTTGCTGACGCGTGGCGCTACCGCACTTGAACAATAGAGGCCTGGGTGGCTCACGCTCGTTCACTGCAGGTGCTAGCCTACCTGTATCGGGGCAGTGCCCATTTTATCGCCATCTACCTCTCCAAATTACACTCTCCACTCGGCTTCCCCTTACGTCGCTCAGTGCGCCAGAGCGCTCTACCAAGCCTTGCCAGCGGGGGGTCTTTGGTCGTAATGAGAAATAAAATGCAGAACTTAAAATTTTTTAAATTTTGAACTCAGTAAATTAAAAATATTATATTTGGAATCTACGCCCTTCAACGATTCTAACGATATGTCAATTGCAATCAAAAGATAAATATTAGAATGAGTTGACGCTGATTTTAGTTTATGTTGTGAAACTGGTTAGCATCATGGAATCTTCGGTAGTACAGTTGAAAATGCAAAAGTTGATTTGTAGGAAAATCATCTGTTAACAATTCAAGTGTTATATGAATCGGTTAAATCGGTATCCTTATATTATCGCTAGCAGTAGACTCCGCACGCATCCAAAATAGAAAATGAATTTGCTATTATTTACAATTAATTATTGACTTTTTCTAATTTTCGTCTTGTGATTGCAAGCGACATATCGTTAGAATCGCTGAAGGGTGTAGATTCTAAATATAATATTTTTAATTTGACTAATTTAAAATTTAAAAAAAGTAAAGTTTGGTATTTTATTCCTCATAAGGACAAAATAAACGCCCCCCTTCCCCCCGCTGACAAGGATTGGTAGAGCGCTCTGACTCACTGAGTGACGTAAGGGGAAGCCGAGTGGGGAGGGTCAGTCGACCAGGTAGACGGCGATGAAATAGGAATCTCCCCAGTATCGCAAGGCACTTGATTTAAGAAGAAGGCAATAATGAAGATACAAGTTATACGTGCTTTTACTCCAGGGATCTTCAAGAAAGCTTGTGATCTTAGGATTGTAAACCTAAGAGCACAAGAAAACTCTTAGTCTTTTTTTTGAGGATAGCTAGTCCTTAAGAGAAAAACTGTCGCGTAACCCACGCAACCCCCCTAACTGTCGATTCTGTGCCGAATTGCTCTTTTTATAGGCTGGTCCCCAACCGCGGGTCTCGCATCTCCACTAGAATGTTTTAGTGGGAGGCTGCGAGTCTGCGCTCTCTTGTTGCCCTGTAGTGATGCAACATTTTGCCTGTCCCTTCAACACGGTATCTAGGGTTGCCTATAGAGAGGCTTTGATATGTAAAATGGTTACCACACTAACTGAACGATAGACAAATGGAAAATCGAAAAACAATTTGTGAAATACTGCTTGAACGGTACTAAAGGAAATCTTTTCTGCATCTAATTGTCACGGGGGACGAAAAATTGATTTATTTTGAGAACCCAAAGCGGAAGAAAACATGGCTTTCACCTGGTTTCTGTAACTTTCGGTTCATTAGCTCGTGTTAAATAATTATAATAGTTTATTTTTCTTATTTTTTGATTAAAAAATTCATCTTTCTTATTTGAAAATGAACTTTTTGTTGAAATGTATCTTATTGTCGGGGAGGGATTAAGCAATTAAAATTGTTTGGTTAAAAAGTCATATTTCTGATTAAATAATGTACCTTTTGATAAAATAATTCTTTTCGTCAGCAATAAAAACTTTTTAAATAGAAAATTTGTCTTTTTAAAGGACAAAATTAAAATACTTTGGTCAAATTCATATTTCTGACTAAAAAATTAACTTTTTTTATCAAATTAATCTTTTTCATCAGAAACTATACATTTTTTAATAAAAAAATCGTCTTTATGGATTGATTGTTGATCTTTTTAGACAAAATGTTGTATTTCTTATTTAAAAATGATTTTTTTTTTTTTTAATTTGTCTTTTTCTTCAGATACATAATTATTGTGAATAAAAAATTCGTCCTTTTTTACTGCAAATTCATATTCTTTTGGTCATAAAGTCATTTTTTATTTGAAAAGGAACTTTCTTTTCAAGAACTAAACTGTCTTCGAAAGAAGAAATTTTGCTTTAAAAATTCATCTTTTATGGTACAAAAAGCATCTTCCTCATTTAATAAGGATATTTGTTGTCAAAAATTATTCTTTCCGTGTTAAAACTTATACTATTCTGTTTAAAAATAATTTTTTTTATTGAAAGTTAACTTTTTAAAAAAATGCTTTCATTTTCATTGAAAATTCATCTTTCTTGTTTGCGATTTATTTTTTTGTTAAAAATTCAACTGTCTTTGAAAGTTAAAAATTCAAATACGATTTAATTCATCTTTTTTGTCGAAAATAAAAATGTTTCAAACAGAAGATTCGTTCTATTGGATTAAAAATTCACTTTTTTGTTGTCAAAGGGTCATCCTTCTTATTTAAAGAAAGCCTTTTTTTTTGTTGAAAATTGAACTGTCTGTAAAAAAGATTCGTCTATAGTGAATTGAAAATTCAACTTTTCGTATTTTGTTTAAAGTTTATTCTATTTTTTTTAAGAATTCAAACATTTGGTTGTCTTTTTGTTTTTGTAGCAGACATCTTTCCTATTTAGTAATTAAATTTTTTGTTGAAAATTAATTTCTGCCAGTTAAGAATTCTACGATTTCGTTAAAAGATAATTTGAAAAAAAATCAAACTGTTATGAACAGAAAATTCGCTCTTTTGTATTGGTTATTCATTTTTTTATCGAAGAATTATTAAAAAATGAACTTTTGTTTTAAAAATACAACAAACTTCCAAAAAATTCATCTTCCTGGCTTTAAAAATGACCAAATAGTATTATTGTACTCTGAGTATTCTTTTTGGGTTGAAAAGTGTACTTTTTGGTTGCATTCAATCAATGTTAATTAAGTATTTAAATCTTTTATGTTGAAAAATTCAACTACTTCATTTAAAGTTAACCTTTTTGCGAAAAATGTATCCTCTTAATTGAAAATTAAATGTGTTTTTTTAAAATTTCGTATTTTTAATGTAACAATTTGATTTAAAATCAACTTTTCTTTTTTAACACCATATTTTGCTGTTGAGAATTTAACTAAAGTCTTTTTGGCTAAAAATTTATCTTTTGATACAAATTCATATTTTGATAGAAATTCATATTTTGATAGAAATTTAATATTTTTTGGTGGTTAAAAATGAAAAAAAATCAGACGACACGTATTTTTAGACACGTGAGTTTTGTTACTTGAGTTTTCCAAAAAATTTAAAAAATTTTAAAGTCAGATCAAGAAAATTTTTGTTCGCGAATATATAACTGCATACGCCGAGATTCTTGTTATCACTGGACATAAACACCACATATTACAAGTTTGATGATGAACTATTACTGGGAGCCCCCCCCCCCCCAATTAAAATAATTCATCATTTTTTAGGAAGAGAAATATATTTATTTTTAATTATTTCTCTTCTTTATTTAGGTTTCCTTGCAAAATTCTTTTATTTTCAGTGGGCCGGTTTGAATGTCTTAAGTATTTAATTGTAGAGTTGATTTTTAGTCTTTTAAAAATGACAAATAGTTTTGTTTTCTTTTTACAGAATTAAATGCTTCAGGAAAGGAAGAGGCAAGTTCTTCCGCGGATGTCCGTAAGCCAAAATTTTTCCACGCACCAGTGAACTGCCCACAAACTCAGGGTCCACCACATGAGATAATCCAATATGGAAACTGCTTAATTAAGTTGTGGCTAAATGTTCAACGATCACGCGTGTTGCATGCTGACTTTGATGGTTCTTATATTCCTCCTTCGGGATTTTATACGAATAACAATTTTTACATTCGTCTCATTCATGTAGGACGCTTTCAAGTTGTGGGTTATTTAAAGCCAAATTGGGAACTTTTCGGCGTCCGAGCACAGAACCGACGTGGTAAGTGAATTTTTATGTAATTTATTAATTTGCCTTATTTAAAATTTTTTATCTGATTCAAACTATCTGGTGCAATTTTTTATTCATTTTCAGCTTCTAAACTAAACTAACTTCTTTAGGAATCTAAATTATTTATCCTTATTAATTTCAAAGCATCTGTGCATTCCTAATTTGATACGAAATTTAAATCACTTTCTTTTAAAAATTTGAAAAAAATCAATCATATTATGAACTGTCGGGAATGTTCTATTTCGGGCATAATTCAGTTTCGGGAATTTGTTTTATAGGAATATTTCAATCATCCAACAAAATAAAAAATATATTATCGTGTTAAAATATACAAAAACATTTTTATCAATACAATGAGGAACTGTTAAATAAATTGTTCCTCGTTTCATTATTATATCATTCCCTGCTAATGTACAGTCACTGATTTTTAAAAGCCGCCATTTTAAAATTGAAACTCCTAAAGAATTCCAAAAAACTATTTTAAAACGTTTAAGGATTCAATTTATAGAATAATTATATTATAATTTGCAGATGTGTTTTTATTAATTTTTTAAGAGGCAAATATTTCTTTTCTTTTCAAGCTCAACCAATCGTTCTAGAACCTACTCCAACAAAGTGGTATATCATTCATGAAGGCTACAAATATAAGGTAACGCAAACTCCTGCGGGGAAAGTGCAAGCAGTTAATCTCTTTCCTAAAAATATGCAAAATCAATTCAAGGTCACAACGCGCACAGTTACTGCAGGTGGCATAGAATTTATTGTATACATTGCGCCTGACTCAAAAGTAGTGGGAGCTATCTATAGGATGCCCTGTTCAGAAACTGAATTGCACTCGGATTAAACTATACTCAAGATTCACAATAAACACTTGTAAATTGTGAAATATTTTCTTGATGTATATTCCTAAATAAAAAATTAATAAAATATATAATACTCTTATAAATTTACAGCTCGGTTGTTGAAAAGTGAAGGTGAATGTTCATCAATGGGCTTAAATTTGCTTTTCCACTATTCCACAAAAAAAAATTTTAACACAGATAGATAGATATAGTCTACAATTGAGAATTTAAAATTGGGCGTTTTCTATTTAGAATGATAGAAAGGTTCTCTAAGTACTTTAGGCTGTTGCTCTTGGTGGTTCGGAACCCACCTTAAACTGTAGTCCCCCTCCCACCACCAAATAAGTGTGTGGGAGGTGTGTTAAGGAATAGGAAGAAGGTTCAAGAAAAATGTAAACCCTTAGGGGTCACATTAGAAGCTTCCACTATTTAGAATAATACAAAGTTGCTAGCTTAAAATTAGAGATTTGAAAATTGTACAAAAAAAAATTGAAATAGTCCGGAGTGAATATTTTTTTAATTAGATGAGATATTTTCGAAATTGAAAATTTTTTTTCAAAACCAACATGAAACCACTGTGAATGTTTTGCGCTATATGCGAAAATTTTTTTACAATGGAAAAAGAAAATTGCGACTTTGGGAAATTTGAGAAATGGAGGAAGCAAAACATAAAAATATTTGCAGAGTGACTTTTCAGGGACCCTATAGTCACATAATATACTTATTTCGTATTAAATATCGTACATCACTCGTAGGGTGACACACGTTTTCAAGACGTTAAACCTGCTTGTGATGCAGTATATAATTATTTCAAATCTGAAAAACTGCAACAACGTTTTAAAAATGCGACACAATAAGTAAATTGAAATTGTAACTGTGCAGGATTTAAAAAATTCTGCGCAATTAAAAAAATCCGTACAGGTTTTAAAAGCTGGATATTTTTAACAGTTTTTTTTTAATTTTTAAGTTTCTTTGCGAATTTTTCTCTGAAAGAATGAAAACATGTGGAATTATCTGTGCCTCAATGCCTTATATGATAAATGTCGATTTATAAAAATAAATTTTAATTATTGACACATTTCTTAAATTTTACAACTTTATTATATCAAGTTTGATTCTCAGGCAGAATTTATGAAAAAATACCTTAACTATACAAAAACTACAAAACATCAAAAAAATAGAGATTAATCTTGAAAATAAGAATTAGATATTTAAAAAATTCGAGTTTTTTATTATTGTAAAAATTAAAGAAATTTTTTAACAGCTCAAAAAACCGGCACATAGATAATGAACGCCGGTATTGTTTAATATTTCGTAACATATTTGTTTTATGATATATGTATAGTAAAACATAATTACGATCCGTTCTTGTTCACAAGCCTAATATTTGGCATGTCATTAAAATTATAAAAATTTACGAGTACATTATTTATACATATTGTGAAATTTTAAGAAACATAGCACTTGACGTGGAACAAGTATCTCTAAATCAACATTATTTTAAACGAAAATAAGAATTACAAATCTTCTGTAAATTTATTTTTCCAATCATTCTGTTGTGATGAATAAAAATTGTTTTCAATCACGTAAACTCTATTTTTCTTCCATCATCTAGAGCGTGAAAAAAGACAAATAGTGTCATACGACATTATGTAAATTGTCGAAAAAATTAAAATTTTAGAAATTTTTACGCTTTAACTTTATCCGATAAGTACTTTTACATTTATTATTCATATTTATCCAAAAAGTTTTAAATTAACTATAAAAATGTAGATTATAAACTTTTCTTAAAACATGCGAAATTAAATAGAAAAATGACTCTAATTTCTGCATTCACATTCTTCACTCTTTTATTTTTATCGCAATAAAAAAAAATTTTCTCCTTTCCACCTAGAAATTTCGAGTACATTTGCTTACCCGTTATTTACTTAAGGGTTTTCGATTGCTTAAAATATTTCATTGAATCAATAAAAATTTTTTGTATTATTATTTAATAATTATGTATTATTTGTTACTTCGAAATCTTTTAAATATCTCAAACATTTTGAACCCTTAACAAATTTAAGTAGAATAGGATTTTTTGAGTCTGCCTAAACTTAGTTAAATAATTTTAGCCCCATTTTAACCATGCTTTATATAGTTGAATTTTTTTTTTACCATCGCTTCTTACCGATTTTTGAAAAATAATTGTATCTAAATAAATGGCGTCTTATTTTTTCAGGAAAAAAATTTCCTACAACTTTACTGTTTCTAGTTTTGCAAGTAAATTTTTTTATGGCTTATATGGGTTCTGCTATGGACCTAAATCGTTAGACCAATTTTTTAAAGAAAAATCCTTTATCCTTGTTCTAAAAATCTGACATATTCTAGAAAGATATTTTCACATTTTTCTCCTTATATATTTTTCAACTATTTATTTTTTTTCTGCTCAAGTTTTAAACCAATTCCAGGAAATATTGAAATACATTCACAAGTAATTTTGAAAATGACTTCAGGAATTTCAGAAATTCAAAAATTCACTATTTCAGCGCTGCATCAGAAAGAATTCAGATTTTTTTTGTTTCTCGCATAGAGTTCGTGATATAGAATTATTTATTTTAAAGGAAAATGTTAATGATCAAAACAGAAATATATCTTTGTGGTTAAAAGAATTATTCTAGAACATGTGGCCATACTTTAAGATGTAAAATTTTTTTTATTGCGTAGATTTTTCAAAATTAATGTTTTTTTTAAAGTTATTTTTTACAATTAAAACAGAAACTACGTGTGCAATCAAAAATATTTTATAACCAATTTGTAAATCTTTTTTGAGTAAACAAATTCCATTTAATGACTTTATTATATCTTGCGTCATTTTCTCAGAAATTTAATTTTTAAATATTTAAGGCTTTTTACGGTTAAAAATAAAACTAACAGCTTTTTTTTATTGTTAATATTTTTAGTATTTGCAACAAATTTTCCTAAGAAATCTGATGATCTTTTTTGGATGAACAATTTTCGTCTTCTTATTTTTTTCTCTTGTGCAGTTTTTTAAAAAATTTAATTAAAAAAACTTTTGATTTCAGGCGATCAAAATATTAATTTTTGATTTTCCAAGACAATTAAGAGATGTTATGATTTTCTTGTTTGGCTCTCAAAAATCAAAGTTTTTATTTTTTTTCGACTTTTTTTATATCATGCGTTATTTAGCTTCAAATTCAAGTTTTAGTTTGTTTGTTTCAATTTTCAAAATCTAAAGATTTAAGACACCGGTGTCAAAAATATTTTTTTTCTACTTTCTGCAATCGCTGGAATTGCCGAAATTTACTGGAATTTGCGAAATTTATTTTTCACGTAAAAAATATACCATCTCTTAAGGATGACATTGTTATTAAACATTTTATTTCAAATTCTGTCGTTTTTTTAACAAATTTAATTTTTTAAGCTTTAATCTTATTTTCTCAATCAAACAAAATTTACTTGTCCTTTCTAAAAATTATAAATAAATATATTGTATATCAGCACATTCTCATTATGAAGGAAATATAATAAAAAATTAGTAAAATGGACAAAAGATGCAACAAAACATTGATTATAAAAATAATATTCCAAAATTATATTTATTAATTCGATTTAAAGCATTTTTTGATCAGGCGCGTAGTTTTGCTTTAACCGTGAAAATAAGAAAACAGAAACTTGTTTTCACCATTAGATGCCACCTTGAAAGAAAAATCTATATTAAAAAATTTTACTACTACTGGGCAAACCGCAATCCTCGACTGTAATAATTCTTTTTTTTTGTTATGTGACTTTTTCAAAAGCACATGCCATGAATTTCATTCCCTTACGAAAATATTTTAAACTTAAAATTATTACAGTTTTACAATGTTTACCTTTATCATTTGTAACGTAAGGGATACAACATTGTAGTTCCTAGGAATTATTTTTAAAGTCAATAAGTGCGGTTTAAATACATTCAATGGTAAAATATGCGTCTTTAAATCTAGACATTTGTGCGCTCTCAAAAATTGAAGTCCTGTTTTCTTGCAGTCGCAAAATAGATAAACTATAAATTCTTAAAAATAAAATAAAAATTTCCCAGTAATTGAGTCTCTTTTTGCAACACTGTTTTTTGAATTACTGTTTCAGTGCACACACAATTTAATTATTTTTCAACTAAAAAATTATTACACGCGAAAGTCAAAGAGCCACTTATAAATTAATATAAATATTTAAAGAAAAATTCGGAATCAAAGTGAAATAATTGAGTTGGATTTTTCAAGATGAGTGCTTGAATACTAATAATTTTAAGGAGAAATGGAATTCAGATTTAAAACTTATTTTGATGTTTCAATTTTTGTAATATCATTAAAATTAAACTATTTTAATTGTCGGTGAAACACGCACACACGTTGAAAAAAACGCATTTAAATGAACAGCAATAATGTTTTCGTCATTCAAAATACAATGGATGCTCCATGAAATGCAAGTTCCTTAATCCTGTCCTTGATGTTTCTCGTTAAGAATTCTCTCACCGGTTAATAGCATTGCTCATAATGAATCATTATACAAAGCTTTGCCCTCCAGACACCTACTCATCGTAACATAAATTCGCTGACGGAACTTCACCTCGTTATTTTGCACAATATTTGTTTTAACAGACGACAGTGCACCGACTCACTTATGCCTGCTAAGCACTCTACCTACTTGTAACTCTTCATACTTTAGAGGTGCGCGTCAGGTTGGCACTGTCAGCTTTTGAGTATCTTTTATAAACTGCTCTGGAAATTATTTCCCGTAGATACTGATACGAAGTTTAATATTGATGTGCGATACTTTTTACAAAGCCTTCATTCACAGTTTAATTTGAATTAAATGAGTCAATAAATTAAGAAATTTATCCAGGATGTCACGCATTTATCGCATGTCACTGACTGGTGTATTTACCTTACATGGAAAGGATTTTGGTGCATACTTGCTAGAAGTGATTACAGTTTTTATTTTAGGTAGGAATACGATATTTTTTCACTTGCAGGTATCGGGGAACTGAGAGATTCTAGAAAATGTAAGTAGTATACAAAGGATCTCAATAATGTGAGAAATTAACTCTAATGGGAAGGTGATCTGCACTTTTAGAGTCGCTTTCGCATTATTAAAGTACCTTGCGCACATCAAAAAGTGTTACCTCAGAAAACGTAATTTGTCGCATGTAATTTTCCAAAACATGAGATTAAAAAGAAAGAGTGTTACTATAATTTGTAGAACAGTTTGATACTGAATTGAAATAGCATTTAAATTAGTTAGCGGTAATTGAAGGATTGTTCGTAACTGATCTGCGAAATTAATTCCAGAGGTGATTAGGAACAGTGATGCTTGACAGTTTGGCTGCATTATTTTACAATTCTACCATTGTGTATTTATCATACAAAGATTCTCAACCAGGAAGGTTCTTAGGTTCTTAAGCACCGAGTGTGGAGAATTTTTCATTCTAGTCATACATAACACAGCCCAACAAAAAAATTCTGAAACCCGAGCTAAGCCACTATATCAATACGTCATTGACGTTGCGGAGTCTGAATGCGGGATCAGTTTGACCCCGTCAGGTCAGGATAAATCTCAAGTAAAGGTCAATACATGTATATCTATAATTCTAAACCTAGGAAAATTAACGTCCCTATTTATTCTATTCTCTACTATTTACTTAAATCAAGAAACTTTCTTGTTTAGAACTCGATTAAGTAGGTTACGTACTCGACTTCGAAGGTTGGACCTTCTAATCTGTTCGCTTCCGCTGCAGATAAAGTTAAATTTAGAGATTGTGTTTTTAGTCTAGAATCTAAATTTAAAGTTACTAGTTTTAGTTCTTTCTCTAATTATTTTCCTTGACCGCAGTAATTTGGTACAAACTTACAGTCTCTCTCTCTTCATATTTATTTTTTACAGATAATCTTTCTATTCAGGATTCTTATGCAAAAATATTGTCTTCGATGTTCTTTCCCTCTCTCTCTCTCTATTTTTCTATCTTTCTTAAATAGAGCCTGCACTCAGGATAATACGCCTCTTCTCTCTCTCTCTCTCTTTCTTTCTCGCTCTATCTCACTCACTCTCTCTCTCTCTCTTCATCTTTCTATCTCTCTCTAATGGAGTCTATGCTCAGGATATTTCACCTCTTTCTAAAATGCACTCGATGAGAAGCGGAATGTCTGGGCGATTCTAGTATTTGTACTAAGATTTCGAAGGATGCGCCTTCTAGTCCTTGGCCTGCCTCAAGAACACACGTGATCCTTCCATAGATTTAATACAGATAGAGGCAACAAGCCATAGGTCGCTCTGTAAGCGAGACCGTCCATCTCAAGTTCGCTGAGAGAGAAAGAGACAGAGCACCTTGAGTGCTCTTTTCTGTCTTCGTCGCACATCGACGTCTACAGCGCATGCGCGAACAACGACTCTGCTGCTTGAAACAG
>JAAAKG020164225.1:0-28675 GCA_010014905.2 Druon quercuslanigerum
ATGCCGGGCGTTTATATGTATTGCATCCACGAGGGAACGTGGTGGGGGCCGAAAAAATCCACGATCTGGCTTCACTGGTGGACGACATAGTAATTTACCTAAGAAACTAGCAGCAGCATTTGGTACACTTAATACTCGTGTTGAAGAGGCTAGCTATGTACGGGTTCACAGTCGCACCGGCATGTGTCCCCGTACCTAGGATACATGCTCAGTGCGGAGGTTAACTCAGCGTAAGCTAAATCAATAATCCTTGACCCTTTGTCCGATATGCTTTGTTCATATCGCATGATCCCCGAGAACATGAAACACTACAAGGCGGCCATGGCCGCCTTCTAGAAACCAATAACCTTAAGCTGATCCGACCCCTCTTTAGGCTCGTGCTGCAGACACACGCCAGTTCCCGAAAAATGGGTGCCGTCTTAATGCAGAACGAACCCGACACCAAACTTTGAATCATTTCCTTCGCGAGTGCTAAGTTCTCACTCAACGATGCTCGTTACCATTGTAACGAACAGGAATGCCTCGCCATAGTATAGGCCGTTAAGAGGTATCGCCCCTTCTTGGAGGAGCGACCCTTCACGCTGCGTATGGACGCTCACCTGGTTGGAACGCCAAAAGGACAAGAGGGATAAATTGATCACGTGGAACCTCTTCCTCAGCCGCTTTCCACGCACCGTCGAGCACGTCACTGGAAAGGAGAATTAATTACCCGATGGCCTTTCCCGGCATTCTATTCCTGGTTCTATTCCTATCGCCCGGCGAGCCAGACATCGAGATGATGCTGTCGCCAACAAACAAAACCGCCAGCCGCGACAGCGCCCCACCAGATCCAGTTTTGAGCGCACTCACATCACCGTGGCTGTTTCAAAAATGATAAAAGCGCTGAATAAAGACTATAGCATAACACAGGACGTCCTCCGATGGAGGAAGCTAACAAGCTGGCAGTCACGATCGGCCCAGAACGCCAATTTCCTTAGTCGCCACCAAGGCCTGGGAACTATTGGTACTGACCGCATTACGGCGTAAAGCCATGCGGGAATACCATGACGCGACATAAATTTATTTTAGCTTATAATAAAGATAGGACAGTAAATTGAATTAACTGATATTTAGTGTTATATCTTAGACTTTTAATCGCTTATTTTCCGCTAGAAATTAATTTAATTACGTTGGGATAGAATTTTCGTCGAATTATTCGTTTTATGAAACTTTTTAAAATAAATAAATAATTAGTTAATAACAATAAACGTATAACGGCAACGACCTTTCGCGGGAAAATTGAGTTCTAAATGAATCTTAGAGGCCACAAACGTAATTTTTGCATGACTCGTCATTATACAATAAGCTCCAAGTGCACCAAGTGTAAAAAATACATCTTTGTCCAAGAGGTTGAGTTGTAAATAATCCTTGGAGGCAACTAATTACATTTTTTCATGATCCGTCATTATAAAATAACCTTTAAGTGCACAAGGTGTAAAAAACACATTTTCCTCCAGGAAGTTAAGTTCTGAATGAACCTTGGAGGCTATTAACGTTTGGATCCTCAAGGGGGTTCTTCCTACCACGCTATGCATAAAAGCTCTGGAACAGGTTTACTGCGGTCAGTTCTCAAGTAATCGGTTCGCAGCTCTTAGTCATTCTTCAGTTATCCGTCAGTTATTCTTCAGTATCCGTCGGTCTTCACCAGTATTTTTGAGAAGTCCTTCAGTACCAGTGTTCAACCCTTTGCTTTGTCTCTACTCAACTAGTAGTTTAAATCTCTTGAGATAGTACTCTCCTGGTATCATCTAAGACACCAATTTTTCTTGACAGTTTTTCATTTTGGATTAACTTCAAACCTAATCGAACTCACCACCTGCTTTGCTATGAATTTCTGCATCAGCTGATACTCTGAGGGTCAATGATTTATTACCAAACTCCCTTCTCTACTGCACATGCGGAACCACATCTGAAATATTCTAGATACGTTAACAAACCTTAACTTGATAAGTCCTAATAAACATTATCCTCTTTCATGTTTCTTCTTTTATCTGTCAAAACACTTATAAATCCGTTTTTTCCAGTAGGGCAGGCGGAGATAAATAACATTTCTTCTATAAAACCATTGCAAAATCAATCTTTGAACCCCTACAAATACTTTTTTGATATGTTTTTAAAATTAATAAACTGATTTGAATTTCATTCAGGCATCTTAAGTTCGTTTGACTTGGGCGCTTTTCCCAAATTTAGTCTTATTCAATTACAATAAAATCTAGTAACTTAGAGAATTTAAGTGTACATATATGTTGTCAGGATGTTACAATAATCTGGAAGATCTAAAGTTAAGTTTAATTTTTAAAATTAATTACATTTTGAAAAAAAGCATCAGTTTTAATTGTATAATTTAAAAATTAAAAACTTTTAATTTTCAACATTTCCAATTCAAAGTAATATAATATTAACGAGAATCATGTTAAAATTCTTAAATAAAAAAATAGAATTATTAAAAATGAATCTGTTGCATAATCAAGAAATGGTACTTTACCGACAGTAGATACTCCTCATAAACCATGGCCGCAGAAAATTCACAATATTGGTCAAGGTAAGAATATTCAGTATCAGAAAATGCTCAACCTCTTAATCAGAAAAGATGGATTTTTTAATTTAAAATTAAATTTTTTTATGAAAAAAGATGTTTATCTTTCCGCTCCATTGGGAACCCTGCACTGAGGATATAATAGATTAATTTTTAATAATTAATTGTATCATTGACACGTAGCTTAAAATTAGCGTTAGTTTCCTGAGTTGAGGTTCTTATTCTGATCTCTTTAATATCTTAATAGGTAAGCATCTGGTCATAGATCAGAAGTTCTGTGAAATAGTAAATGCACAGAAATAGTAAATGTGTTGAAAATGACGATGCTTTCTCGAATACATTACTGGAAATCTTCAGAAGCTAAACATTATTTGGGATGTTGATTCAAGGCAATTAAAGCTCACTTTTGCCTCCATTGCGGTTATAAGAAAAAACACTGACAATTCTGTGATTCCAAACTCGCAATCAACTTTTTGTTTTTGTCATTCTAAGTTTGATGTGAGCAAAATAATACCACGACGATAACAAAAAACTTAACATAATCTTATCTAACCTAACCGGAATCAAAGCTCAGTAGGGAAAAGTACATTTTTTGGCTCAAAATACGATTCCGGGTGAACCTGTGGAACGATTTGGATGTATTTCTTCAAAAAGCTGATAAAATTTCAAAGATCATAGATTCACATTATATAAAGATTTTCAATAATGTAACGTTTTTTTAACTTCTATTGCAAGAAATTTGAATGGAAACAATATTCTATTTAAAAAATTTCTATTAAGACTATTAATGTCAATATTATAAACAAATTTAAAAAAAATTTGTTTTTTTATGTTAATTTGTATAAATTGTAAAGCGCATGATAATTGCAGAAAAATTCATAATTCTTTTATAAATTTGATGATCTTATCAAACAATTTTAATAAACAAATGCATTATTAAAGCAATTATCGACAGAAAATTTCATTTTTTTTAATGCCTGTACTTTTAATTGGGAACTTCATGACAATTTTAGCAACAATTATAACTCTTTCATAATTTTTTTATGTTTTTAACCAATTTAATAAACAAATGCAGTATGTGGGTATTTTTCGAAGGAAAAACTCGTTCTTTTCAAGGCAGTTCTTTTAATCGGGATCTTTAGAATAATTTCAGTAACATTCATAATTAGATGATTAATTTAATTTTTTTAAACAAATTTAATTTAAAAATACACTATTCGGGAATTTACCGACGTAAAAAGTCTTTTTTTTTCAAAATCAGTCCTCTTAATTTCAGAAAAAAGTTCTTCTTTTTATTCAGTTTTTACGTGGGCCAGGGCCCAAATAATACATTTTTTTATTAAATTTGTTTAACAAACACATTAAGTTAATAATTTAATTATATATGTCACTTAATTAATCGTAAAGTTCCCAATTAAAATGACTGAAATTAAAAAGAACGAGATTTTCCGTAGTGAAATGCCCAAATAATGCATTTGTTTATTGAATTTGATAGCAAAATATAAGATTAATTAATCAATTGTGGATTTTTCTGCAATCATTAGGAGGTTCCTAATTTTTGAAAATTGTAATAAAAAACGCATTTTTCTGACGATAAATACCTGAATAATGTATTTGTTTATTAAAGGACCCCGCACAAAATACATTAAAAAAAGGTCCCAGTGAAATCTTTCCAAACTAAGATATTTTATAGTTTTTGGTCTCCTAATCACGAAAATTCATTTTAATGAGTGAAAACATAGACAGTTTTTCGAAAAAAACGGCTCAAGTATCGATTTTTATGCAGCAAATGGAGGTGCCATCGACAGTCAACAAGTGTTTAACATTCATTCCAAAATAAATGAGACTTTTGTCATAAAAATTTTTTTGGTGGTGCCATCTGTGAATGAGGTAGTGCGTTGGAAATTTATATGCCTTCCTGACTCCATCTCATCGATCCACTCACCGTATTCGCCTGATATGGCTCCTTGTGACTTCTACCTATTCGAAAAATTGCATTTGGCCCTGTAAGTAAAATGTTTTGCGTCCGTAGAGGCTATCCAAAAGGCTTGTGCCGACATCCTGAAGGCCATTCCGGTCAATGACCTGAAACACACAGGCCCAAGGTGACTATTTTGAATAAATAACCTCAAATTTATCAGAAAAAAGCTCCTGTCGTTTCTATTTTAGCTCAGTCTCGTTTATTTTGGAACGCACCTTGTAATATTATTTTAATAACTCTGTGAGCAGCGTCCATGATAACATTGTGAAGAGATGTTGAAGGAAAACAAATATTATTTTCTTTGTGACGGGGTATATTTTACCGAAAACCCGTTACATTAAACGGGCTTGACCGCGGAAAATTGAATCGAATAATTGGCTCAAATCAGTGGTGTTTATGAAACGTCAGAACGAGGGTCACTCTCGAATAGCACTACCAAGAAACACTCGGGGCAAGGGTTACTAACGCTTTTATTTACTTCTGCTTTAATTTTATCTTTTCATACCTCTCTGGAGTCTAACTTGCCGACTAAACAAGTGATTATTGGAGGAAAGGCGAAAATAGAATTATAGACGGATTACTAGTTTAAAATGTCGCTACTTCTTTCGCCGAAAACTGGAGGTCGCTACCTGACGGACGTCCGGAATCACGATTTGCAGCCAAGGCACAAGCGAAAATTAGAAATAAGACTTTGTGACGATTAAACAAGGTCCAATTAAAAGCAATGTTTCTTCAGACATATACAGTGTAACGTCCAATTATAAAATGTTTAGTAACATTATATGCTTCGGACGGCCACTAAGGCTATTAGGACTTTAATTTGTTATTAAGCACATTATATTGCGGGTCGCACCTCTTAGTACGTACGACTCTGTATATTTGCATAGCATGCTGTTTCGGACCACGTTTCTTGGCGGTCCCGCTAATCGGTTCGAGTCATCGACGACGGAATCTCGGACTAAAATAACTTCCGTTATGAACCATGACCTACCACTCTCGTTCTGACCTTTCCGAAGAACACTTGTGAAAGAGCTTGTATCGTGCAGTTTAAAATGTCTGATTCCGACGAACCTAACGTTTTCACCGAGTTAATAGCAAAACTAAACGAGGACAAGAGGTTAAGAGAAGAGGTAGGAAATTTATTTTAAACTCTGGCGAATTCCGTGGTCCCATGGGAGTACCCTTTAATTTTTCATTAATTAAATAATACTGATTTGGTTAGCCTCGTGTTTCGACCATAAGGTTGCAATCCTAAGCGCCGCAAGTGTTTTCTCTTCCATGTGTGCTTGAGTCGGGATAAAAGTAGCTTAGGTTAAAATCACGAGTATCCACCGAAGAGGTTATGTCCGCGTAGTGTTCCGAATAAAAGGATGGACAATAATTAATTTTAGCATGTTAAAGGGTCTAAGAAACTTAAAATGGTGAGATTGTGGGCTTCCCTGTTTGTACTTTCGGATGTAGAGTCAGTAAGTTTAATTTCACCCTTTTTCGAAATTGTGTAAACCAGGCGGTTGTTAGAAGAATATACGAACACTATTGTTAACGATTATAACTGGTCTACCGAATTTTGTATTTTTGGACCCTACACACTTCCTTTTTTATCTTTCAGGTTAGGGACCTTCCCTTTGTTTCTTTTTTTATATAGAGTAACCGACGGTAATTCAATTAATTTGACTGATTACATATTACTTATTATACTTATTACTTTCTTTGCAAAGCAGGGATTTCATTTTTAGGCCGTGAAAAACTCTGTTATAGCTTACCGAGCATAGCCAATGTACCATAATACGGTAGCAACATGTTTACATGAGCCAAGGGCTCGTGCGCCAGATAGGCACGTAGATAGTAACCTTGGATAGGATCAGGATCATTTTCATCTTGAGCGTCATGTTTTATGTCTTTAAAAGGCATATATGCGATCCAAAGTTGATGTTTCTCCGCATTACGGAATCATGAAAAGACTCGGACTCTTATTAATCCAAGCTCTGGGATCATCTGCGCATGAAGCAAGACTTCCAATTAAAGCTCTTCCTGCTCCTCTCTTTGCAGCTTTTCTTGGATATCTCCTGCAGCTAAGTTTACCTGATAAACTTTAACAGTCCAGTCTCTCAAGAATTGTAACGATAAACGTGGATAGTCTTGCATATGCTGAGAGATCAAGTGCATCCACCTCTGGGCATTTCTGGCTTGCAGGTTTTCCTCTTCTACGAACGCTTGAAGAACGTTTAACTCCCTAGCTCTCTATAGCAATTCACTGGCCAGTTCTGCATTCGCACCTTGCATCTCAATTCGTGCATGGGACCTGTTTATTATGGCACCAACAATTTGGTAAAAATCGCCAAGATTGTGAAAATGCGGTATGAGTTGAGCCAAGAACTTGCAAATCGACTTAATATAACCATTCCTAGCCTCAAAAATCCATCTTGTTTTTGTCACCAATCTCGATTCATTTGCTTCTTAAATCAGCAGTTGACGTTGCCCTTGTTGAAGATGCGCGGGATTTTTTCAGTAAATACTATGGTTTAGAAACAGCTCTGTGACATCTCGATAGCCTCCGTCAACCACAATAATCGATCCTTCAGGGAACCACTCTCTCATTCTATCTTCATTTCTTTTAAACTTATTTCGAAGCATAGCAGCATCGTTGTTCCTGCTGTCCGAGAAATATGGTCAATGAATGTCAAGTATATTTCTATTTAGTGACATTATTAGTGCAGGTTTCACAAGGTGGCGTCCTTTATGCATTTAATATGACTGTCGCAAAGTGCGGAAGTTGCTACTCTTTTCGATGTAACTGTAGGTACCGTTAATGTACACGATCACTCTTGGAATATCTAGATTCGGATTGTACAGCTCATTTGCAAACTCGGTCACATGTTATTCGATATATTCGCCTAGCGTGATCGAATCAAAGCCTATATTGCCAGGTACGAATCGTAGCATCAAGGACTGTCTAACAGTGGCGAGAGCAAGATTTACAGCTTTTCGGTTTGAATAATGAAACATCAACTTGAAGAAATCATCGGTAAGTATTCAATTTTTAAGATATTCAATTGAAGACGATGTATTATTTGATTTTTATGATTGAAAATGATGAAATTACGAAGTTTTTTGGAATTCTCAATGTAACTCTGATTTATTATGAATAATGTTGACAGAGGTTTAAAATTTAATAATTGAGGGCAGATACAGATTTTTGCGTTTTAACACTATTTTAAAACTTGGATTCCAAGTTTCATAATTTTGAGTCATTTGAAACTTATGATGACACGCATCTAATTTAAAAATATAAGAATCCATAAATAAGGGACACATTTGTAATTTGTAAATTTTTTCCGTAAAAAAAACTAAAACTGTTATGACAAAAATTAAAGGTTGACCAGGTTTAGAAAACCTGGAGGGACTTGCAAAGAGTAAAAGAAGAAAAAATTTACAATTTTAGATATCTCAGCGACCTTAAACAAAGAGGAATATAAGGAACTGAGAGCCAAAGGATAAAAGGTACTTTTATGGAATGTAGTAGACGACCGAAAAAATTATAGACTTTTGAAAATTTGTCGAAGTTTTGGCTATTTTGGTTTAATTTACATAATTAAGGAAAACGGTTAGTCGACAGTCAGATTATTGTTAACTAAAGCTTTTAAATGAGTATGCCAATTTCCTACAACGAGAGAAATAATACAAATAGAAGAAACAGAAAAGAATCTATGTGGCAAAGTTCTCTTAGAAAAAAAATTGAACATATGGATAACATACTCAAAAGATAAGATTAAAGTTTAGACAACTGGACTAGATAAAGAAATTGGTAATAAATAAAATGAAATCTTATTAATTGGAGGAGATTTTAATTTTAATAAAATCAGCTTAGACTTTGGAAGCTGCCCACACTCCGTTTGCGCCTGTTATTGATACAGCTATAATGTACGTAAATGATAGGGATTATAAAGATCGTGATGGTGACGAAAATTTTGATCCCAATTTTGCTGATCCGTAAAAGATTTTGTTACATTACTTCAATGATGCAGAAAAAGTAGAATTAGAATACAAAAAAAGCTGGCGAATACTGGAAAAGTGGAAAACAACGAACTACAAGCAGTGTCCAGTTAGTGGGACGATGGTCTTGGGGGCTAAAGCGCAGACTTCAAACCTACTCTGTCGGCTTCAGCCATCTATAGATGACTCAGATAAAGATTTAAAGTTTTTCACGCCCAAGCAAGAAAACGAAATCACTTTTGTAACAAAGAGTCAAATACAGGGTGCAACCGAAAAAGTAATTATAGTAGTGGAAATGATATCATGGGAAGCGAAGTAGGATGTGATAAAAAACAAATACAAATTGGGTCAGAAAAAAATGTATATATTCATCAAAATCATACATTCAAAGAAAGGGAGAGTTAGTGGAAAATGAGTGAAGTAGCAAAAGAAAGAAAAAAGAAGGTAAGAATAAGGACAGAGAAAATTTAGAGAAGAATGAGCGAAATTTTTTAGAGAAGAAAATGAGACGAGGAATAGAAGAGGAAAGGAGAAGGGTAAAGGATAGAGTAGGAGAAGTAACAGGAACAAGGAAAAGATACATGTAATGGAGAAAGAGATTAAGTTGACTTTTTTGAAATGTTGCGGAAATTAAAAATAAGAACAGAGGTTTTTGGAATCTTGTAGAAAAGTTCGACGTACTTGGATTAACGGAAACTTGGGTAGAGGAAAAAATTGGGAAATTGTAAAAAGTAAATTGCCAAGTAGCTATAGATCGGAATTACACGGGGTTAATAGGGGAAAAAAAAGTTAGAGCAGGTATCGATGGGGAAGAAGAAATGCTAATAATAGGGGGGGCGGGGGATTTTAATTCTTGAATAGGGAGGAAATTTAATATGTAATTGGATGGGTGAAGGGAAAGAGAGACTCGAATGACCAATTGATAAAGAGCGAGGGAAAGAAATTTATAGGTTTGGTAGAAGGCAAGAGGTGGTACATACTTAACGCTAATAGAATAGAGGATGAGGAAGGGGAATTTACAAATGTGAGAAGCAACACGCCTGCAGTCATAAATTATGTTATTACTAATGAAGAGGTTTAGTAGTTTGTAAAACAAATGAAAATAAAAGAACAGGTAGATTCAGATCACTGACCATTAGGGGTTTATCTGAAAATATGAATAAGGAAGGAATTGAGAAAGAAGACGAGAGAATTAATCGAGAAAGAAGTGTAAAGGAGTTCAAAGAAAATGTCAAGCAGATTAGAGCTACAAAGAAATTGAGGAATGGATCGGAGAAAGATAAAAATTGGGCAAAAATTTGGTAGTACAAGGAATCTAAGAAAAATAAAAAAAGAGGTAAAGAAAAGAGTATAAAATACAGCTAGCGAAGAAATAAAAATATAAAGAAAGAAATACCTGGAGTTATATTAGATGACCTTTAAAAGTCGTTTTAGCTCTTCTAGTATCATAATAGTTGCAGTTTCTATAGAATGAAATAGATCACTGTGCTTTTAGATACCACAATATTCACATCGTTCTGCGAGTTAAATAATATTTCGTGAAATTCATAGTGGAAGGAATTCTCTCTTATTTTTAAAATGGAAAAAGAATCACAGGATACTCTTCGTGCTAGGCAACGCACTAGATGTAAAGATAACTGGTCGAAAAATGTTAGCAAAAAATGCAGAAATAACGTAAGCGCAATGCGTAAACCATTCTTTCTTGGTTTTACTTATTGAAAACAAATTGAATAAATTGAATAACTTCTGTAGAATTATTCTTGTAGAATGCATTTTATATAATCCGAACATGTAATGTATGAAAATATTGAAGAATTTTTTTAGAATTTATGGGTAGAAAAGTGGACATAGCTATGATTTAAAAAATTTAATTTAATTTATATAACTTGTTCATAATATTTCATTATTTAATATTTATTATTATATAACTTTTGATATTATTCTGAACTTTCGCATCATTCACCTGCGTACCTACATTTGAGTCCGCCCTTATGCCTGTCGCCTACAAGAGTCTGTTTCGCGCGCTCTCAGTTTTGCACTGGCAGTTTTTTAGCTGTTCAGTTTTTTAAAAAAAGGGTTTCACAGAAAGCTACCTTATAGTTTTCTGAACAATTTCTTCGCAGAAAGTTTATATTTTCTCAAACTTCGCTCGATAAACAAAGCGATCGAAGATTATAAGGACTTAAATTCGAAATGACCTAGAAAACAATTTTTTATTTTGTTAGAAATAATGATATACACTTTTTACTTATATCATCGTTCAAAGGATACTTCGGACAGTATTTTCTCTTATTTTCATAAAAAAAAATTCCAAAAACTCTATATGTGACGACGAGCGAGACACCAAAAATCAATTACAAATCGTCTTCATAAAAAAAAATTATTGTCATGGTTATCTCGAAAATACTATTTTCTCTACGTTTGCCTAATTAAATACTTTTATTATTATTATTATTATTGTAAGTACAGTTTTAAGATAAGTTTTATATAAGTCCAGTTTTGACTGGACGGGTTTAAATTCTTAGGCAGGAATTAGTTTGTTCCAATTTGCGATATATTCCCTTTATTTACAATAAACGATGCTTTTTTCGAAAAAAATTTTAAGAATAAAAAGTTCTCGTAATTAAGGACTACGCCTGAATTTTGCCGAAGTGTTTTGAGCAAAATTTTGAATTTTGGAAAAATTGTTTATATGCAAAATTCAAAAAAGTGCTCAAAACACTTTGGAAAAATTCAAGCGTATTCCTTGGCTGGCTAATTACAAGAACTTTTACTCTTAAAAATTTTGTCGAAAACATCATCGTTTATCATAAAAAAATTCATGAATTTTTTCACGAAAATTTTGCTATTGAGACGCCATTTTGAAAATACTTAAACAAAAATTCGTTTTTAAACCATGGATTTTTAAGATTAAGACATTTATTCCACCGGTTAGTAGGGTCCCATAATAATTACAGACTCGAAAAACTTTGAAAAATAATTCACAAAAAATGGGCACAAAAAATCACGTTTTTTTATTTAAACTACATTTTGGAATCCTTTAAAAGCCCCGTGCACCCTGTGGATACGGAGCGACAGAAGGAAGACCGCCTTCTGCATTTTCTCCGCAAGTGTTTTAGCATATTATTCACATGCAGGGATGCTTTTCAGGCTATTAAATAGTGAAAATTTGGCACCGCCAAGCGCGCTGATAATAAAGACAATTAATTTAACAGAATATTCCGTGTACAATCGTCGCAACGCCCTACCGAGGTCTCTATACCTCTCTTTCCTTTTATTCTCCTTGGCTATGATGTTTTTGTCAGCTGGTGCCGAAAATTCGATAACGAACATTGTTCGCTGTTCGAAGTCAAGGAGAACTATGTCAGGCCTTGAATATGTAACAGAAACAATTTTCTAGAATATAAAATTCCAATATGTTCGTCACTTCTTATTCTCGACAATTGACTCTACTTTCCTAGAAGCGTTTAGAGGAGCGATATTAAGTTTAATGTTGTAAGAGTGACAGGAATGGTAATAAAGCACTCTTTGTGCTGCATTGTGCCTTTGGATGTAGGTCGTTCCCGCATGAGTTGGAAATATATATATATATATTTTTTTATTTCTATGTAATGTAAATGCAAGTAAAGATAGGTTATGTTTCTTCACTACAATATTCACTTTTACCATATTCAATAATACTAAAAAAAATAATACCTCCGTTTTCTACCGCCAATAATTTTCTTTTTCTATGTTATTATACTTTCCTGATGAGGTCTGGCGTCGCCAGATGAATGCTTGAATAAAACATATTACGTCATTGTCTAGTAGATCGAAAAACGTCATATTAGCGACAACCATCAGATTTACCTTCGCTAGTCAAAAACCATCACATCTTTTAGAATTCAAGAAAATATTTCAAATAATTTTATTCTTTTATATAAATACCAACGATTTTAGTAATATTTTAAATATCTCATGAAAATTTCAAAGATTACATAAAAGTTTCATGAAGTTTTCAAAGGAAAACAGAAATATCAAGGATTTCGAAAATGAAACAGTACACCAGTTTTTGAATATTTCGAAACATTTCGAAGATTTTAAATTGTTTTTGGAAGATTTAAAAGTGGATTTATAAGGATTTCAAAAGATTCGAAAAATTAATAAAGTTAAGAATATTTTAAAATATTTCCATGGTTTCAGAAATATTTCCAAAATTTTCACTAAGATTTCAAAATATTTCCAAAGATTTCAAAATACGACTTATGTTTGAAAAAAAGTTAAGAATTTGTTTATTTATGGTTCTGGTTTCTTTAGAAATAGACACGCTGTTGTGTATTTTTCATATTGTAAAAATAATAATTCAGTGAGCACTTAAATAAATGACTGTTAGTTTTAAGAAGCGATTTTCTTCTTGCTAAATGACGTAAAAATAGTTTTTTATGAGGATGGAAACCTGAAAAAATCGGAACGTATGTTTTATTTCATTCTCTGATAATTCGACTGCTAGGAAATTTAAAAAGTTTTGAGTTTAAAAAAAATTTTCTATCAATTTTTAATTCTTCTAGCTTAAAAAATCTAACTAAAAATAAATTCAGTATGACGAAACTTATTTTAAAACAAAGAGGAATTTTCATTTAAACAGAAACCTATTTTTTTGAATGAGAGCCTATAAATCCTTTTATTCTATTTCCAGGAATCTACTTTGAACGAAAAAACTATTCCAATAATAAAAGTTTTAAATTGTACAGTTTAACAGCATTAAATCTAAAATAGTTAAATTGACAATTGAAACATTCTTAAATTAAAAGTTTGGATTACTACAGATGACATTTTTTTTTAATACCAAAGTCTACATCACTCAGAAAAACATTTCGCATTTAGAAGCTACTTCCTCTAAATGGAAAAATAAGAATTATTTACTAACTTTATCTATTTAATCTTACTTCATTCACGGAAAAATACTCTTTTTGAAATTTGTGTGTAAAAAGATATTAATTTCGTTGAAAATCGAGCATGATAAAGCTAAACTATAGACTCGTTTTCTCAAAAAGCCTCATTGTCCAGGTTATTGAATTGTTAAAAAATATAAGAATGAATTGGAAAAAATAATTTTTATGCTTACAACATTTTATGAATTTTCGGAAATCATCATTCTGAAAAACTTTTGCATGTTTTCTAACATGTTAAAATCTTATTAAATTCTTTTAAAAACTTTTAATTTTTTCTCTGAAATCTAATGAAATCTGAGTTTTGTAAACATTTTTAAAAATATTGTATTTTTAATTTATTTCAATAATTTCAAAGAATTTATCGAATTTGCGGGTATTTAAAAAATGCCAGAAATTTGCAAAAGCTTTGAAAAATGTCAAGGTATTTCAAAAAAATAATAATTGATTTTAAGAATTGTAGAGAATTCTAAAAATTCCAATGCATTTTTAAGGGTTTTAAAATGTTTTAATAAATTTAAAAACTTTTAGCGAATAACAAAATTTTCAAGAATTTTCTAGGTTTTCGAATATTTTAAAAAATGTTAAGAAATCTTTAGAGGCCTGAAAATATATAAAGGTATATCAAAAGATTTTAAAGGATCTTAAGAATTTTATGGTATTTTAAAATATTCCAAAGTACTTTTAAAATGTTTGATGAGTTTCAAGAAGTTAAAAAAATGTTAGGGAATTTTAAGTACTTTATGGTGTTTTAAAAGATTTCCAGGCAGTTTTAATTGATTCAGTAATTTATTGCATCTGAAATTTAATTGAAATATTTGAGGGTATTCTGAAAATTGCCAAAGTATTTTAAGAGCACTACAAAAATTAGAAAGACGAACGGTTTGGAGCGTTAATTAAATTATAAGAGTTCCTGCAAGATATCTTAAATTTTGTATAAATTCTTTGAAATTTCTCAAAATCCCGAGATATTTGTCAAAACCCGATCAAATTCTTTGAAATACTATAATGTTCTTTATTTTTTTATTGTATTTAATTTATTTTAAAAGTTTTCTAGAAATACTTTGACCTGAACCTACCAAGAAAGAATATGACAAAAATTATTAACGCTGTTTCATGCAATTCCTGCGCAATGTATGTCGTGAAACACTAATGGACAAAGTAAAAAGAGAATACGCAAAGAATGTAATGATAATTTTTATAATGCGCTTCCTTGACGAATTCACATCCTTTGTCAACATTGAGGCCATTTAAATCCAAAAGTTTTCCCTAGATTTCTTAATGTGACAGAAATTGTCTTCAATCTTTGCAGATTCTTTCAATGAATCAGATTGTCAGTAACGGTAATTTTTTGGTTTACGGTACAAATTAAGATATTTTAGGCCTTTTTCATGCCAACAATAAGATATTTTACATAAATTTTAAATAAAGGTATAAGCTTAAAGGGTGCATGTAGACACGCTCATTACTGCGGAATTTTTTGAGGTAAAACGCTAATGGACAGTCATTACTGAGAGCATTCTTAAAGAGTGTGATATTAATAATTGGTGTTGTACTTCAAAAAAGGTAGATCATCTGTCAGCATCTAGATCTTCTTGATCTAAAAGTTTTTTATCATTTTTAATATAACAAAACTTGTCCTAAATTCATGCAGATTCTTTGAATGAATCTTAATATCAGATATTTGGTAAAAATGTTAAATAAATGTTGTAGGTTGAAATAGGTGTGTATGTATACGTATAAAGTAGATGTGTTTAAAAAATCTTTTTAAAAAATGGTACACATTTATTGTATGTTAGGTAAACGTTTGATTGTAAAATAAACTGTTCAACCAATCTTGAAATTCGAAAAATTGTGAAACTCTGTCAGCATGAACCTAATTTCATTAGCGCGTTGGTCCCTTTCTAAGAATATGTGTATAGATCAAATACTGGAAGATTGAGGACAATTTCAAGAAAAATTTTTAAAGTCATGATTTTAAATAGCTTCACCTATTTTCCACTCCGTCATCCACGTACGGAAGCACGTCAATCGGCTAGTATATATATTAGCTACAGGATTCCCGAAAACCCAGAAATTATCCCGCACGAAATTCTCATAAAGTTTTATCTACGCAGAAGGAAAATGAGGGTCTTTTTTGGGGCTTCTGTGCTAATCTCCGTGCTTTTTTTCAAAGAAATTGGTAAGCGTTGTAATAACAATTCGATAAGTGGACCACTTTTAAAACACTCATATACTCCAGATATAACCAATATTCCAAAGTATTGCCAAATATTCAAAAGTGTTCCAAAGTATTCTAAAGTATTCCCATATATACCAAAGTGTTCCAACGTATTACAAATTACATCAACGTATTCCAAAGTATTACGAAGTATTCCAAAGTGTTCACAAATATTCCAAAGTGTTCCAAAGTATTCCAAAATTATCAAAAGTACTAAAAACTATTCCAAAGTATAACTAAATATTCCAAAATTATCCAAAGTACTACAAACTATTTCAAAGTATTCAAAAGTTTTCCAAAGCGTTCCGAAGTATTCCAAAGAACTCCAAAGTATTCCCAAATATTTCAAAGTATTCAAAAGTATTAAGAGTACTCCAAAGTATTCCAAAGTATTCAAAAGTTTTCCAAGGTATTCCAAAGTATTGCGCTGTATATCAAATAGTTTCACAGCTTATCAAAAGATTCCAAAGTGTTCTAAAGTGTTCCAAAGTATTCCCTTATATTTTAAAGTATTCCAAAGTATTCCCAAATATTCTAAGGTCTTCCCAAGTATTGCAAACGTTTTCAAAGTATTACAAATTATTTTAAAGTTTTCCAAAGTACTCCAATATATTCCAGATTATCTTAAAATTATCGAAAACTATTCTCTAATATTTCAAACTGTTCCAAAGTATTCCCAAATATTCTAAAGGCTTCCCAAGTAATAGAAAGTTTTCCAAAGTATTCCAAAGTACTCCAAAGTATTACAACGCATTCCCGAAAATTCCAAAATATTCTTAAGTGTTCCCAAGTATTCCCAAGTATACCTATATATTCCAAAGTGTTCTAATGTATTCTTAAGTATTCTAAAGTTATCCAAAATATGCCCAAATATTCCAAAGTATTTCAAAGTATTCCAAAGTTATCCAAAGTATTCCAAAGTACTCCAATGTATTCCAGAGTATCCCAAAATTATATCAAAGTATTCCTTAATCTTCCAAAGTGTATTCTAAAGTATTCCAAAGTATTCCCAAATATTCTAAAGTGTTCCCAAATATTTCAAAGTTTTCCAAAGTATTTTAAATTATTCCAAAGCTTTCTTAGGTGTTCCCAAATATTCCAAATTGTTATAAAGTATTCCAAAGTATTCCGAAGTATTATAAAGTACTATAAAGTATTACAAATTATACTGAAGTATTCCAAAGTAATCCCGAATATTCCAAAGTGGTCAAAAGTATATCAAAGTATTTTAAAATATTCCAAAATATACCGAAGTATGCCAAAGTATGCCCAAATATTCAAAAGTGTTCCAAAGTTTATCAAAGTATTCTAAAATATTCCAAAGTATTTCGAAATATTCCAAAGTGCTCCAAAGTATTCAAAAATTATTTAAAGTAGTACAAAGTATTCAAAAGTTTTCCAAGGTATTCCAAAGTATTCCGAAGTATTACAAAGTATTCTACAGCTTTCCCAAATATTCCAAACTACTATAAAGTATTCCGAAGTATTTACACATATTCCAAGATATTCCTAAATATTCTCAAGTATTCCCAAGTATTTTAAAGTTTTCCAAAGTATAACACATTATTCCAGAGTTTTCCAAAGTATTCCAAAGTATTCCCAAATATTCCAGTGTTCCAAAGTATTTTAAAGTTCTCTACAGCATTCCAAAGTACTTCAATGTATTCCAGAGTATCCTAAAAATACCGAAAAGTATTCCCACATATTCCAAAGTGTTCCAAAGTATTCCCAAATATTCTGAAGGGTTTCCAAGTATTAGAAAGTTTTCCAAGGTATTCCAAGGTACCTCAAATTATTTTAAAGCTTTCTAAAGTATTCTCAAATATTCCAAAATTTTGCAAAGTATTCCAAAGTATTCTAAAATGTTCGCAAATATTCCAAAGTGTTCTTAAGTATTCCAAAATTATCCAAAGTACTACAAACTATTTCAAGTTACCCAAAAGTTTTCCAAAGCATTCCAAAGTTTTCCGAAGTTTTCCAAAGAGCTCCAAAGTATTCCCAAACATTCCAAAGTAATCCAAATATTATTAAATGAGCCAAAGTATTCCAAAATTATCTAAAGTACCACACAGTATTCCAAAGTATTCAAAATTTTTCCAAGGTATTCCAAAGTATTCCGAAGAACTCCAAAGTATTCCCAAATATTTAAAAGTATTCCAAAGTATTAAAAGTACTTCAAAGTATTCCAAAGTATTCCGAAGTATTCCAAAATTATATAAAGTACTACAAAAAATTCCAAAGTATTCAAAAGTTTTCCAAGGTATTCCAAAGTATTCCGCAGTATTCCAATTAGTTCCACAGCTTATCAAAAGATTCCAAAGTGTTCCAAAGTATTCCCTTACATTTCAAAGTATTCCAAAGTATTCCACAATATTCCAAAGTACTCTAAAGTATTTCGAAGTATTCCCACATATTTCAAGGTATTTCAAAGTATTCCCAAATATTCAAAAGTGTGCACAAGTATTGCAAAGTTATCCAAAGTATTATATATTATTCCAAAGTTTTTGCAAAGTGTTCCAAAGTATTCCCAAATATTCCAAACTACGTTTTTAAAAGTTGTTCTATTTTCTGAAAAATTCACTCTTTTTTATGAAGATTCTAAATTTTTATTAAAAACAATTTAGTTGAAAATTAAACTATGTTCATCAAAAGAACATTACTCTTCGACCATTTTATAGATTAGGAAAACTAATTTTTTTAAGTGTTCTTTGAAATTCTTTGGTTTTCTTAAAAAGTAGTTTTTTGAACTCTGACTTAAATTATTTAATTTTTTATGAAAACTTGTCCCTTTTTGTTTAAAAGTAGGTTTTTCATTTTTTTGAAACTTTTTTCTTGTGGAAAAGTAGAATTCTTGCTAGAAAGTTCAGATTTTAATTCAAAGCTAAACTTTTTTTTAAATTTCAGTATTATTATTATAGAACTTTTATGCCTTTGTTTGAAATTTATTGTTTCAGTAGGAAACTATTTTTTTTTTTATAAAAATACAAATATTTTGTTTAAAGAATTTAACTGTATTGTTAAAAAGACACTTTTTGGTTGACTCAACTTTCTTACCTAAAAATTTAATTCTTTCATTTTGATTGTATACTTATAATTTTCAGTTGAAAATTCATACATTTGTTGAAAGTGGATTTCTTAAATAAAAATGTAACAATTTTCGTTTATCTGTTTAGTTAATAATTGAACAATTTTGTTGAAAATCTGATCATATTTTATGGAAAAAATAACTTTCAATGTTCAAAATGCATAAGTACAATTTCTAAGTTGAAAACTTATAACATTTATTTGAAAATTTATCTTTTTTAATTAAAAAATCAACCTCTTCTTTAAAAATCTATATCTTTTGATAAAAGTTTAATCTTCTCTGTTAAAAATTTAATTATTTGTTTAAAAATTAATCTGGTTCGTAGGAAAATTCACCTAATTTTCATCTAAAAATATTTTCTTTTTTGAAATTTAATTTTATAAACTGCAAATTTAGTTATTCTATTTTCCATTGAAAATTCTTCTTTTCCGTTGAAAATTCAACTTCGTTGTTAAAAGGCGACGTACTTTCTTAAAAATTCGTTCTTCTTGAAGAAAATTCTAAGTTATAATTGAAAGCAGTTTATTAAAACATTAAATTGTATTCGCTAATAACATTATTCTTAGACTATTTTGTTAACTAGAACATCTAAAAAAATTCTTTGTTCTTTGAAATTCTTTTGTTTTGCTTATAATTATTGCTTTCAACTGTCAATCATCTTATTTAATTTTTGATAAAATCCTTTCTCTGTTAGCTAAAAAAAAGTTTTTTATTGATTTTTTTTTCGTTAGTTTGTAGAACATTTAGTTACTTAAAATTTAGAAAATTTAAATATGATCAAAATCTTATTAATAATCCTATTGTACGTCCAACGTTCGAGTTAATGTGCAGAATTCCTGAAAATAAAACCAAGAATCAAACAGCCAAATTTGGGCTACCAATGTAACATATCACTATTGCAATGTGGCAAAAATTTAAAAAATTTTGAAAAGCAAACAAAGATTTTTTTTATATTAATATTAAGTATTCAATATTTTTATTTCTTTATTGTTTTTTTGCCTTGTTAATGGTTATTTATGAGTACCGAAATGTTGGTTATTAATTTTTTCACAAATTTTGTTCAATTTTATTTGATAATAATTAAAATAAAAAATACTAAAAAAATAAAAACTAGCAAAATGGGGATTAAGTTTTTTCCTTCTTATTTTTGTTTCACCATTTTTATTTTTGTCAAAAAAAGAAATTTTTTTCTTTTTTTTTATAGGAAAACTGTTCTCTTTTTTCAAATTTTGGTAGGAACTTTTTTTGTGGTTCTCCAAATTTTTCTTTGGATTCTTGCTATTTCAGGAATTTAGCACAATAACTGCTTTGCAAACTGGTTTTCAGTTTCATTTCAAGATGCGAAAAATAAAAAACTTTTTGAAGATTTAAAAAATCTGTAAGATTAGTAAATGTTTGAATATTATGTGATATAATTAATTTAATTAATTAAATTAGGCGACATATTTTAATTAAATTAATTAATTGTTTTATTTTATTTAGCTCAAATATTTCAATTTAAAAAAACACATTTTTTGAATATTTAAAGTTTTTATACATTATTGATTCCATTCCGACTTATATATACATCGCATGCGCAGTAGAGCAGAGGCGTTGGAAAGGGGACGGGATTTGACCAACATTCTGTCTTTGACCAGTAGCAGGAATGAATTCCCGCCCCCTAAGAAACTTTAGAAAGGGTTAGAGTTTCACTGTTATTATTTCTGTAACCAGTCAAAAGGGTGCTTTTCCCTGTGAGTAGTTAAAAAGGGAGCAATGCGTGACCAATATTATTTTTGTACCAAGTAACACGGCTGCATCCACCCCCTAATTGGGTTGGACAGGGATGGCTGTTTGACTGATATTATTTCTGTGATCATTCCCAGGGTGCCTTTCGGCCCCCTTTCATCAAGAAACTTCAAAAAGGGCCATGGGGTTTGACCAACATTAGTTCCGTGACCAGTAACAAGCTTGAATTCCCGCTCCCTGAGAGTTTCTGGAAAGGGGTTGGTATCTAACCAATATAATTACAAGGACCAATAGCAGAGCTAACTTTCCGCCCCATAGAGAAATTGTGGGGTTGTCCATTATTATTTTTGTTATCAGTAATAGGGATGCATATTCGCCCCCTAAGAGACGTTGGCAAGATATTGGGTTTTGACTGATATTATTTTCTGTAACAAGTCACAAGATTGCCCTCTCTCTACGAGACATTTGAAATGAATTGGGGTTTGACCAACATTATTTCTATGACAGATAACAGGGATGCATTCGGATCCCCTTAGAGAAGTGGGAAAGGGGTTGGGGTTGGACTGATAGTGTTACTATGACCAGTCACAAGGGTGACCCCTCCTCACGAGAAGTTGGAAAGGGATTTGATCAATATTATTTTTGTGAGCAGTAGCTATGTTGAATTTCCACCCCTAAGAAACTTTAGAAAGGGGTTAAAGGTTTAATAATATTATAAAAGAGAATATTACTTAAGATACGTTGGGAAGGGTTTAGAGTTTGTCTTATATTATTCCTGTTATCAGTCACAACAGAGCCCTTCCGCCTCCTCCCACCAAGAGAATTTAAAAAGTGGTAGGGGGTTTGACCAACATGGTTTCTGTGAGCAGTCGCGGGGGTGAAATCCCGCCCCCTAAGTCTTGTTGGAAAGGGGTTGGATTTGACCAATATAATTATCTGCGGAAATGCAGATCTTCATTTGCGCCCCCAAAGAGACGTTGTGAATAGTTGCGCTTTTTACCAAAATTATTCGTGTGACCAGTAGCAGGAATGCATTTCCGCCCCCTAGGTAACGTTGGAAGGGGGTTGAGGTTTGACTGATATTTTTCTGTAATTAGTTAAAAGCTTGCCTTTTTCCTAGAGTCGCTGGAAGGGGGACGGGATTTGACCAATAATATTATTGTGACCAGTAGCAGGGATGCCCCCCCAAGATACTTTGGAAAGGGTTTATGGTGTCACTGCTATTATTTCTGTGGCCATAAACAGTGGTGCATTTCCGCCTCCATGGGTCGTTAATCGTAATTCTTGAGTCACAAATCGAGGATAGAGTGTGATTTATAGAATGTTCCATTCAAATTGTCAAAAGCCAAAAAATAACAGAGCAGCTCCTAAATCACATAGCCCCACTATATAATGTGTGACAGTCCCTTCAATATCCTTGAAATATGCTTGTTACTGGTACCAATAGTACGGCAATAATGTCATTTGTCGGCATCGGCAGGCTGGTGATTACGTTGTAAATATTTTGAAGTATTTTAAAGACTCTCTGATATTTTGAAATATTGCAAAGAATTTTTAATTGATTGCAATAATTTAAAAATATTTCAAAGAATTTGATAGATTTTGACTTATTAAAAAAAATCCTTGTAATTTTCAAATTCTTTAAAAAATGACAAGGTACTTCACAAGATTTTAAAGGTTTTATAAATTTTTAGATAATTTAAAAAGATTCCAAACAACTTATAATATATATTAGTGTAATTTACTAGAATTTCAAAAAAATTAAAAATGTTTTTAAAAAATTAAAAAAGTTTAAAATGATTTGAAAAATGTAGGGAAATGTAAATTTTTCAAGAAATTTGTAATTTATTTAAATAATTTAAAGGGACTTTAAAGAGATTAAAATATTGTAGAGGATTTCAATAGATTTTAATGCATTTTCGAAGAGAGTTAAAAATGTCCACGGATCTTCAAGGATTTAAAGGATTTTACAGGATTTAAAGAGCTTTTGTGAAAATTAAAATATTATAAAGTACTTTATAGAATTGTAGAAATTTTATAATATTCCTAGGAATTTTCAATTGATATTGATAATTTAAATGAATTGATTTTATATTAAAAAGTTTCAAATGATTTAAAGAACTTAAGTGTATTTTAAAATATCTCAAGGAACTTTCAATTGATATTTGTCATTTTATTGTATTTCCAATATTTTAAGATAGTTTAATCTATTTAAATGCATTTTTAAAAGTTTCAAAAAATTTTTAAGGCATTCCAGAAGATCTTATGTGACTGGAAAGCTTTTGGCTAAATAATTTGGATTTTTTTTTCAAATGCTAAGGAATTCGAAAATTTTTAGATTCCAGTAAATTTGTAAAATATCTCAATAATTTTTGATTATTTTCAAGGGTTTAAACATTTTTTCTTACATTTTAAAAGATTTCAATTCATTTTTAAGTTTTTTAGGTCTCAAGGCATTTAAAAGATTTTATAGTATTTTTAAATATTCTGAATTTTTTTTATTCACTGAATTTTTTCAATAGCTTTTCACCGCATACGTTGTGCAGGAATTTTATACAAACTGTAAAGCCGGTTGCAAGCTTTTAATAGTTTGAAAAGTTTTCAGACGATTTTATAGAGTTTTAGATATTTTAAAAAATTTGAAATACTTTTTAAAAGTTAAAAAATATAAAATTTTTTGAAAAATTGTCAATTATTTTAGGGCGTTTTAAAAGAATCGAAGGAATATTCAATAATTTAAAAAACTTACTGTAATTGTAAATGAATTAAACTACTTCAGGATATTTTAAAAGATTCAGGGGCCTTTGAAGGGCTTTAAAATACCATGAAGAGAATAAGTGTAAACTTAACGGGTGGCACGTTGGCACAATGTCTGCGATAAAACGCTAATGGAAAAAGTCAGTAATAAGAGGTTTCTCAAAAGATGCTGCAATAATTTTCGTAATACTTTGAAAATGTAGATAGTTGTTCAATTTTCAGGATAGAAGTAAAATAAGCGTGATTAGCATGCAATTCCTGCGCAATATATCCGGTAAAACGCTAATGGACAAAGTCAGTATTGAAAGGATTCTCAAAAGATACTTTAATAATTTTTGTGATACTTAGAAAATGTAGATATTTGTTCAATATTCAGGATAGGTGTAAAATTAGCGTGGTTAGCATGCAATTCCTGTGCAATATATCCGGTAAAACGCTAATGGACAAAGTCAGTAATGAGAGGATTCTCAAAAGAGGCTGTAATAATTTTTCTAATACTTAGAAAATGTAGATAGTCGTTCAATATTCAGAATAGGAGTAAAATTAGCGTGGTTGGCATGCAATTTCTGTGCAATATATCCGGTAAAACACTAATGGACAAAGTCAGTAATGAGAGGATTCTCAGAAGAGGCTGTAATAATTTTTCTAATACTTAGAAAATGTAGATAGTCGTTCAATATTCAGAATAGGAGTAAAATTAGCGTGGTTGGCATGCAATTTCTGTGCAATATATCCGGTAAAACACTAATGGACAAAGTCAATAATGAGAAGATTCTCAAAGAATATAATAATAATTTTGTAATACTAGGCAAATGCACTTCTTTTGTTAAAATGTACATCATTCGGATGAGATATGAGGAGTTTTGTATATACCAATAGTCTTTTTACAGAATCTTCAAGAATTTATGAAACAGGAAGTAGAAGTGGAACAGAAAGATTTGGAGGCAGTTCCATGCAAACCCCTTTTCCTGCTTCTCAGAATAATATGGAACAGGCCCAGCATGATCATTTAGCATTACAATTAGGTTTACCGAATTATCCATTAACTAGCTCTGGCCGTCGGCTTGAAAAGGTGACTAGAAAACGTGCGCCTCCGGTTCAATTTCCACAAACAGAAACTGGTTAGTTGAAAATTCATATATTTTATTGAAAATTCAAACCAATTTTTTCAGCAAATGCATTTTTTCTTTGCTTGAAAATTAATTTTTAACTGAAGCACTTATTATGACATTTTATATTGAAAAATTATATTTTTTAATCAATAATTAAACGGCTTGAGTTAAATTCCCGTTACCGTGTCAAAAATTCATTTTTTTGGTAGAAGGTTATTGATTTTAGTTAAAAAATAAGCTAAATTTTAAAAAATTCGTTTCTTTAATTAAAAATTCTTTTTTTTCTGCAAAAATTAAAATTGTTTCTTGAAAATTTATCTTTTTCGTTAAATATTAAAATTCTTTGGTGCAAAATTTAACTATTTTGTTGAAAAATTCTTTTTTTAGTTGTTCAAAATTTTTGTTTGTTGCTAATTTATTTTTTGTTTTGAGATGCTTCAGTTTAGTTAAAAATTTACCTCTTCCGTTAAAAATTCAACTGTTTTGTTAAAAATTGTTTTTTTTTTAATTAATGTTTTATTTTGCGAATGTTACAATACTATTTTTGGTTTAAAGTTTCTGTCCTGAAAATTACAAAATTGTGTTCAAATTTTTTTCTTTCTGAACTGAAAAATTTGTTTCAAATTTTTTTTTTATCCTTGACTCGAAAATATTTTGCCTTTCGTTAAATATTCGTCATTTTAATTGAAAATTAAGCAATTTTTCTATAAATTGTTGCAATAAATATTTCTTTAGCGCATTAAGTAGGCAATTCGCATTTTTTCTAAAACTGTTTATTAAGGGGTCCTGATAAAAATTCCAAACATACTATAAATTACGATAGAACTTCAGAACAAAAATTAAACTTGACAAACTCCTGAGAAATTAAATAAAAAAATATTGTATCTCTAATAGATTCCCTCTCATGAAAAACCCCAAATTATCGAAAATAGGGTAAAAATCTAATTTTGAGAGTGGAACCTATTAACTTTACGAATAAATTTTCTGAAGATTAATTAAAGTATAAGAACTTTTTTAAAAAATCGTACAAGGAAACTGTAACAGGATAAATTATAGAGAAAAAATTTTTCTTAACAACATTTGCTCTTGTTACAATTTGTTATGACATGCACGAAATGAGCTATTCAAAAGAAAAGTTTTGGAAAGAAATTGCAAAAAAATGAGTTTTTTTTAAAGAATCAGAACTCCTAGCTTACAAAAATTTTAAGATTTTTTCAGGACTCTCGAAACCATTTTCAAATTTTAATTTTTGAATGCTATATCTCGACGTTAAATTTGTTACCAGATCTTTTTTTCTTTAGAAAAAAAGTTGTAGCTTTTTTAGTTTTTAAATTAACTAAAAAAAACTGTCTTTCATTGAAAAGTCAATTTTAATTCATTTTTCACTTCAGCCCGTGCTCACTTCTTTAATTTTAAAATTTTTTTCCATTTAATTATAAAGGGTTGTGACTTAGGGTATCCTGCAACTGATAGAATAAGCAAATTCAAAAAAATATTTATTTACAAAATTTAATTTAATTTTTCTTTCATGTTCGCAGAAAACTAGACTTTAATATCTTTCAGCCTTTCGTTTATCGAGGGAATTTTGAGCAGGCAAGTACTTCTCACAACAAAAATGTAAATAAAGGTATGATAAAGTTTTTTGGAAAGTTTCAGACAAAAAGATTTAATAGTTTTAGAATTATATTCAGTTTAGTTTAATATAACGCCCGAGTTTACGAAAGTATCAAAGGCTCCGAGGCGCACGGCCGCACGGCACGAAGTGTCTCACCAATATATGGCTTAAAAATTTGATAAAACCTAAATCTTTTATTGAATAAAAATTTAGGAAATTAAGTTTATTAAATATTAAATATTTTTTATCTCTTTATTTAAAATTAGGGATTGATAGAACCTAAAACATTCATTACCTAAAACGACAGATTATTCAAACACATACTTTGTTTTTAGAAGATTTGCGTACATTTTCCGCCCATTTACTCTCGTCTTTTTTTTGTTTTCTACATCGAATTGCCCGAGGTATATTTTCCATTTTAAAATGAAAATAAAAAATTTGTGACTAGATTGCTTATACCTAAAAACGGAAGAAATTGAAGTTTATTAAGCCTAAATGTGCACTGTCCAGAGCATTGGTAAGGACTAACTGTTCTGTTTTATTTTAAAATATTAAGAAAAAACTAGAAGCTAAAAAATAAATGGAAAATAATATAAATTGGAATAATATTTAGTAAATTATATTTTTAAATTTTCATTCTATAAACGATTTCGATTTTATCAAATTTATAAGCCATACATTGGCGACCCTTCGTGCAGTACGGCCGTGCGCCGATACTTTCGAAAACTCGGACGCTATATTAAAAAAAACTCAATATAGTTTTAAAACTATTGAATATTTTGATCTAAAACTTTTCCAAAAACTTAATCATACCTTTCTTCATATTTATGTCGCGAGAAGTACTTGCCTGCTCGAAATTTCCTCGATAAACGAAGAGGTGGAAGATATTTAAATCTGATTTGCTGTAAACAACAGAAAAAAAATTAATTAAATTTTGTAAAAAAATATTTAAAAAATCACCTAATTCTATCAGTTAAAGAAAACCCTGAGTCTCAACCCCTTAAAATTTCATTGAAAAGTTTCGAAAATTGACGAAGTGAGCACGTTTTAAGTGAAAATTGAATTAAAATTTACTTTCCCAAAAAAAGACCGTTTTGTTAGTTAACTAGAGAACTAAAAAAGCTACAACTTTTTTCTAGAGGGAAAAAGATTCGAAATCGAATTTCACATAGAGATATAAGATTAAAAATTTTTAATTTAGAAATGTTTTCGAAAGCCTCCAGTACTCGTTTAATTTTATTTTATTTGTACAATATTTTTTAGAAAGGAGGTACAATTGTCACTAACAGATGAAAATACCTTATTCTGTGTTATTCTTCAATGTATAATCTGAAATATTCTCAAGTATTCTTAATCATTCCACATTATTCTTAAGTACAGTGAAACATGGAGACTGTGCCGGTTTAGGGGATGACGGTGGTGGGAAAAACCCGAGATAGCGCCACTTCGGATAAAAACGCTTTGTTTTGTTCACACCTGAGTGGTTTAACATAACATACAGTCCACAAAAATTGACCATTTTAAACAAAAAAAAAACTTTTAAAAAAAGCTTTAAAAATTTCCAAATTAGTTATTAAGCCTGATTTTTAAATTAGGCCTCCAATTTTATATAAATAAACTAATATGAGAAAAAATTGCCAGTTTTTGTATAATTTTACGTTTTTTAAAGTTATAAGGCTAGTATGTTGGGTTGAGAAAAGTATAATGATGAAAAAATTTCTTCTTTATGATTAAACTTATGATTTTTTTTAACAAATTTGATAATTAAATTCATTATTCGGGCATTTTTCGGTAACAAAAATTCTTTTTTGCAATGCTAATAATTTCAGTTAAAAACTTCCTGACAATTTCTGCAAAATTCGGAAATAGTTGATTAATTTTATTATGTTTAAAAAAAAATTAGCAAACAAATGCATAGATTGTACATTCATCGAAAGAAAAATTCGTCTTTTTCGATGATACTTTTTAAATTGGGAACTTCGTGGTTATTTTGGAAAAATTATTAAATTCGTTGATCATTTTATGACTTTTTAAAAAAATTTAAAAAAAAAAAAAAGCATTATTGGGGCATCTGTCGAAGGAAAAATTCCTTTTTTTTCGATATCAGTCATTTTGATGGGGAAATTCATAATAATTTTAGCAAAATTCATAAAAAGTTAATAAATTTTTTATTTTAAAACATAATTTAATTAACAAATTCATTATACTGAAGCTACATCATTAAGTGAATGAAAATATTTAGAAACTTTAACTAAAAGGGTTGAGATTTAAAAAAACAACTTTTTTCCGATAAATGCCCAAATAATACATATATGCTTATTAAAAACACTGATATAAAAAAACTTTTACTTGACAAATGCCCGAAAAATAAATTTTTTTTTTTATATCGTTTTTAAAAAAATCATAAAATTTATCAACTAATCATAAATGTTGCTGCAATTTTCACGAAGATCCCAAGTGAGAGGACTGAAATTAAAAAATTTGTTGCCAACAAATGCTTGAATAATGCATTTGTTTAAATAATTTGTTTGAAAAAATCATAAGATTAATCAACGAATTATCAACTTTTTTTAAAATTATTATAAATTTCCTAATTAAAACAATTGACATAAAAAAAGGAATTTTTCTATCGAAAAATAGCTGATTATTGCATTTGTTTATTAAATTTGTTTATAATATT
>JAAAKG020164246.1:0-28662 GCA_010014905.2 Druon quercuslanigerum
CTACTCCCCTCCCTACCGAGTGAGTCACGCCTACCCCGAAAGGGAAACGGCTTAATGGTGTAATAATAATAATAAATAATAATCGACAGGACATCGAAAAGGATGAGTTTCTTAACAAGTCATTTTGATAAAAATTCAAAAAGTTAGAGCATTTTTAAAATTGTTGGGGCCATTTTTTTATATTTAAAAATTTTATGTACGGCTATTCATATTACACAAAAAGTCAAACAATTTATCCCAATGACTTTTTTTTAAAAAAAACAACATTCTCAGAATTATAGCATTTTAAAAATTTTCTAAATCAGTCGAAAATCAAAATTTGAAGCCAAACAAAGAACGATATACAAAATGGTCAAGCGAAGAAAAACATTGATTTTTAAAGGCCCTAAAAGATTATTATTAAAACCATTTGATTTTTCTTGGAAAATCGTAAATTCAACTTTTGACTGCACAAAAATTAATAAAAAATTCCATTTTGTGTTCAAACTATGCAGGATACAAAAACAGATAAGTTAAAAAAAATTGTGGTCACAAAAAAGGATCTAACAATTCATTAATAACTTCTTCTTGATATAACGCATACGTTTTGTTTTATTCGTGAAAAACAACACTGAAAATAAAAAAAATGATAAACAACAATTGTTTACCCGAAAAAGAGCTATGAATTTGTTTTAAATCACTTTTTGATAAGACGCGTAATTTTAGTTTGGATCGTAAAAATGAAATTAAAAATTAAAAATTTACTGGAAAAAAGACAAAAGGTACGAAAAGAAATTGGTAGAAAAAAGTTATTCACTTAAAAAAATTTGAAACCTGTAAATTTATTTCAATTTATCGTAAGTAATATTTCGAAAATCAAAAATTCCATTATTACGCCAAAAGACGCGAGATGAGTAAAAAATCTGAAAGAAGACTTGTAAGATATTTTGCTTCATTCAAAAAAGTCTGTATAGCTTTGAGAAACTAAACCTTTAACTATACTACTATTAAGTATAGTACTATTAAGCAGACAATTTGGAATATGAAGACTTATATAAATGCTGCGATCTAAAAGATATATTTTTTATAAAATTTTACTCTAGCATGCCAAATGCAAAGAATAAACATCCGAGCGCGAAGCGCGAGATTCAACAAACACGCGCCTAGGCGTGATCAAACTTGCGAGCCGCTCCCGCAATTTCAATTAAAATTTTTCTGTTAAAAATGTTGGTCTAAAATGAAATGGTTCGGATCAGCCTACACAAACACGATTATTATAACTTTTTCAAAAATTGTTTCGAAGCACATCTTAGTTATTTTTAGAAAACTTAGAACTTTTATCAGGTCCACTTGATAAACCGTTTTAGCAACAACAGCAAAAAACAAGAAGTACCTTTTAATACGGTGAAAAGGCATGAAAACATGATAAGTGAATACAACACAAAGGGTGCGAGACACTCAAACGAAAAGAGCGGGAAAGAAAACGAAGTGGAAAAATTGAGCAAAAAATACAAATGGAGCAAAAGCGCAAGAAAATGATGGAGAAAGATCGTGTCTAATACCAATAATGGTTGTATGAGCACGCTGGCCAGTATTACGTTTTGCTTTCAAGCTCAGAAACTCTGTTGCATAAACACGTAATGAACGTTGAATGCAAAATGAGAATGGGGGGAAAAACGAGCAAGGTGATGGCAAACGGCCAGATTTTCTTCGAAACAATTGAAAAAAGTAAGCCAATTTACTCTTGAATTATTCCTACAAATTTTCTACTTACTTTTCCAGAATAGTTTTTATTTTACATACTTCATACTTTATTATTATCCACTTTAATATCATTAAAAATATTTTTATATACTTTTACATTTCAGAGATTTTATTAGGGGTAGCTTTGTAGCATTAGAAATTATAACATTGCGTCCAAATTTGGAGAAGCAGTTCGAAATGCATGAAAGCTTGAAAAATCAAGATTATCGAAATTTTGAATTTCCGAAAGAATTTTATAGTCTTTTTTGTTTGGATAATCTTTTGTTTTGCGTGAAATAATTATTCCTAAGTGTACTATTAAATATTATTTTTTTATGTTTTCGGAAATTTGAATATTCCTAAATACTCTTTGGGAAATTACTTTTTCGGAATTTTTTAACCTGGAATAAGATTTAAAACATGGTTTAGGTGCAATGGCTAAAAACAAATTAATGAAATAGCAATATTTAAACAACATACAAATTTAAAAAGGCCAGATAAACATATCCTTAAATATTTTTGGCCATTTCCCAAAATTCAACGCATTATGTATATTGTTTAAATTATAAACCTGCCGAACTTAATATCATTTAATTGGCGAGACGACACTCTAGAACATTAGAGTGGACCTTATTTTACTTTTTTGGAAAACGTTTATATCTACTCGCGATTATACAAAAACGTTTAACTTATTTTTTTTATTTTCAAAAATTGAAATTTTTTTCCAAAACGGAGGATCTAAAACGAAGGATAATAAATTGCATTTTCTATATATATTGACTTAGAATGTTCAGAAATTGTATCAAAAGGGTAATAAATTATTGTAAAGTGGTAGAAAGGAAAATTGAGTTTTAAAAAAAAATTACCTGAGGGCTAGTTAAATGTTTAAAAATAGCTGTTTTAAGGGAAATATTTTTAAATTTTGATAGAAAAGAAAGTTTGACTTTAAACATTTTTCGATAATTCAAAAAGTTTAAATATTTAAAAAAATCCAAGGTTAAAACTAATTTACAATTACAAAAAAATCTTATTTGTACAGCTTTCAATTGAAAATGTTTGAACTTTGCTAGAAAAAAATTGTACTTTGCAAATCATTCCATTATCCCAGAAGTTCCAAATTTTGAATAAATTCTATGTGGTGATCAATTAATGATTCCAAAAATAGCTTACTTCTGTATTTTTAAGTTAAATATTTTCAAACCTTGATAGAAAAGTTAGTTCAACTTCATAAAGTAATTTGATGATCCTAAAAATTTAAAATTTAAAAGATCTAAGATAGCGACTTACTAAAACTTCCATAAATAACTCATTTCTGAAGTTTTTAAATAAATATTTTTAAGCATTGTTATCAGAAGAAGTTTGAATTTAAAAATCATTCTACAGTGCAAGAAGCACCAAATTAAAAAAAAATCCGTGTTAGTGACTAATTAAATATTACAAAAATGTAAGCAGTATTTTATGGAATCAATTACACATTAACGAATTTCAATATGGATATTTTTTGTTTAGGATATCTGGAAACTATTTAAATAATTTTCATTTAGATAATCTATTTTTTCTCTGTCAATCGTGAAATTTATTATTTTCTGGAATTACTGACGTAATTAATGACGTTTTAAAATGCTAGCTTTGTAAAAGAAAGTTTGTAATTATTTAAATACTTCATATAATTTGATAATTTCCATATAAAAGGTGTAGAAAATTCTATTATAGTTTTATCGAATCTCTTACTAGTTAGTGGAAGCTTCTAATGTGTCCCCTAAGAGTTTACATTTTTCTTTCACCTTCTTCCTATTCCTTAACACACCTCCCACACCCTTTTTGGTGATGGGAGGGGGACTTACAGTTTAAGGTGGGTTCCGAACCACCAATCGAATCTCTTACTATGTGGCTTATAAAAATTAGCAACAAAGTGTAAGAGATTAGGAAGAAAAGTGAATTTTCTTTACTTTTCCTATCAAGAGCTACAAGTTAATGATTATTATTTTAATAATTGCAAACTACCTGTCACAAAAAAGATCACTCTTAGCTTTCCTTGAATGATTATTGCTATTATAAATCCCAGAAACTAGTAATTTTCATGATCAACAGGCTAAAAAATTATTTTGAGAATTGTTAGAATAAAGTAGAACTATAAATTAATAATGTAGAAATGAAATTAGACAAAATTTTTCTAAAATTTTACAAGTAATTTTTATGGAATTAGGGTAGACCTTTCCTCTACGAAATTAAAACTAAGTTTAAGACAAATTACAGTTGCTATTTATACGAGCAGCATGTAATGATTAATTGGCCTTTTCAACAGAAAATAGACCATACCCTATTATTTTCAGAGGAAAAAAATCACCTCGACTTTCGACTTACAATTTACAAGTTAATTTCTTGGTTCTTATAAGTTCCATAACTGTGGCACGCGATAGACTCATTGTCGAAAGTTGGTGTGTATATCAGTAACGAAGCGTGAAAACAATTCTCACTTCTGTTATTGCACCCACGTTTGTACAGGCACCATTCCAGTTAAGGATAAAAAAACTTTCTAACTTCCTCATTGGTGCTTCAGACTCTTTGTCATTACTCACAACTCTTTTTAAACTTCTCTCTCTATGGATTTTTTTCAAAACATTTTTATCTCTTACTCCTTTATAATAAAAACATTTCTGCTGCATATTTTTGTTTAAAGAGTAAATTCAATCTATTTAGGAAACAAAGTAATGTCAAATTAAAATGTATTCAAGTGAAAAAATTGATTTCTTATAGAGGGAGTTTTGTAATGACCCAAATTTTAAATTCTATTTTTTGGACACATTTCGATACAATTCGTTTCCGGAACCTCGAAAATACAATTTTCAAAAAAATGCCCGTATGTGTGTATGAGCGATGATCATGAAATTTAACGATTTGTAGCTCTGTCTGATATCCAGGTCTGACAGGATGCTAAGCTAGATTAGCTATTTAGAGCTTTTTTTATGAGTTTAGAGATTTAAACAAAAATTATTTTTTATATGAGAAAAAATTTTTTGATATGAGAAACACTTTTTTGATATTTAGAATACAGCAATAAGACATGCAGTGTATTTGTTCGCGTCCTCGAGAGGCATCGATCGATCTATTGTGGAACCCATTATGACTTCCCATTTCCCTTCAGTAAAATTTCAAAAAATGGTTTATAATTTTTATATGAGAAAAAATATTTTGAGATTAAAAATACAACACAATACGATATCTTATCTATTTATTCGTATGTTCGAGAGTAATCCATTGACTTATTGTTGCAAATATTGTGACGAAGCTGTGCCGATTTATGAAGATAAAAAATTTATGTATTCTGTTTCTATGAGAAAAGCTTGCTTCATATCAGGAATATTACAGTACTGTATCTGACATGTTTGTTTGCGTTTTCAAGACTCGTCGAATGACTTATTAACAAATCTTCTATGTCCTCTTATCATTTAGCAATACCGATATGTAAATTAAAAAAATATATTGTTTGTCTTGTTGACATTAAGGAAACTTTTTTAATATTAGGAATACAGCACACTGACAAAAATGTTTGGTTCTTTCAACAAAATGTTTTGGTTGTTATATAACGAACAAATTGTTTTGTTGAGCCAACCAGATTATATTGTTAGAAGATCTGGTTTAACTAACCGAAAAGTTTGTTAGACACATTGACAATTTGTTGTAGATTGAAAAAATTGATGAAAACTCCTGTAAAAAAACAAGAATCCAACGACCAAATTTGGACTAAAAGAACAAACAAAAAATGCTCTAATTAAAATCTGAAAAAAATCCTTTTTACCAAAAAATTTCAGAAAAAAATAAAAAAGAGGACAGAAAATTGAGAAGGCAAGCAACCACATCTTCTTCCTTCTCGTTTTTCTTCTTTCGTCTTTCTTATTTTTAATATTATCAAATCACGAAAAAAAGAACACTGAAAATAAAAAATAAAATTAGCAAGGCAAAAAAAAATTTTTTTAATTCAAATTCCAGCCGACAGAAACAGGAAATTGATTAAACTTCTGTAAAAAATAAGAATCCAACGACAAAGTTTGGACGAAAACAAACAAACAGAAAAACCTCCAATTGTAATCTTAGAAAATCCTTGTTAAGAACAAAAATTTCAGAAAAAAATAAAAAAAGAGAAAAGAAAATTTAAATTTGATTTTATTATCATTTGAATTTCTTCAATATAAATTAGGCTGACTTGGACTGCAGGTCATTTCTATTTCTAGTTTGTTCACAATAGGTTTGCCTTTTGCTTGAATTTTATTATTTTTATTTATTTATAATTAATATTTTGCCTTGATAATGGTACTGTATGAGTGCCGAAACGTTGGTAACATAATTTTATTTTTTATTTTCAATGTTCTTTTTTTGTGATTTGATAATATCAAAAATAAGGAAGACGAAAGAAGAAAAAAGAGAAGGAAAGGGATGTGGTTGGTTGCCTTCTCATCTTTTTCCTCTTATTTATTTTTGTCTGAAATTTTTGTTCTTAACAAGGATTTTTTTCAGATTACAATTAGAGCATTTTTTGTTTGTTTTAGTCCAAATGTGGTCGTTGGATTCTTGTTTTTTACAGGAGATTTCATCAATTTGATGATTGGACGTCAAATGGGATTTTTAATTTGGATTTTATTCTGATTTAAATTTCTTAAATTTTAGATTAAATAGACCTATTTGGTTGAATTACACAAATATGTTTTAACTCAACAGCATGATATTCAAGACTTGATCGAAATATTTTAGGTTGTGCAAAATAGTTTTGCTGAATAAAATAAATATTTGTAATCGCAAAAAATTATTTTTTATCGATCGAACTAAACGTTCTTAGACTTAACAAGAAAGTTTTGGTTGAGCAATACTATTTCTTTCAAGCAAAAATTATTCTGCTACGAGAAAAATGTATCTTGTAAAAAAAATTAAAAATTTTTTTTGTAGGAAAAGAAAATTAGAAAGACAAAATTTATAAAATACATTGAGTGATTATTTAAGAGATTTATCTTAAAAACTTAAATTATTTCTTAATTAATGCATAATAAAATGTACAAATCGAGATCCTAGGCCCCATTCATAAAAAATCTGTTCCGTCGCAGTGTGAGGCACCCCAACGTTTTTTTTTTAAATAAACACAACTTTTTTTCAATTTTATCTTCTTTTATAGAACTACAAATAACATTAACGATCAAAATCGAGAGAGGACTTTTTCTCTCGATTCCAACTTATTGGTGAAGTGGCCAGCTGCTCGTCAACAGTCGATAGAGAGCGCATGCGCAGTCCCGTATTTGGTACGCTCAACAAAATTTTTTGGTTCCTTGAACAGACAGTGCATACAAAACTTTTTTCATTGAGGCAAATAAATTGCTTTGTAACTGCAACTACCTTTTTGGTAGTCGCAACCAAACTTTGGTAAGAACAACAAAAACAGCTCAACAAAATAATTTTTTTGCTGGGACATTATTTTTTTTATTGCAGTAATGTCGCCTTCAAAATGCAAAAATTACTGAATTGATCGTTTTTAAATTTCTTAACAAGATTATTCATATTATTTAAAATTTAAATAAGGATGTTATAAAAAAATGATACCAATGTATAATTTATCATTCAAATCAAACCTACTTAACATATATTAATTTTAATATTATTTATAGCCATTTTTAGTTTTAACTACTCTAATATTTTACGTTAATCATCTGCGAATTATTAAAATTAGTCCACAATTAGTGAAACCTTTAATTGGTTTACCTCTTTTTTAATAGAATAAATCTCTTTTCAGAGTGTTTCAAATAAAATTAAGGAAATTTCAATGAGATTAAAATCAAATTTAAAGACCTATTTAATTTCCAATAAATAAGTTAATGTGCAGAATTTCTGAAAATAAAACGAAGAATCCAAAGAGCAAGTTTTGATAACCACCATAAAATGTCCCTATTGAAACTTTAAAAAAGATTTTGAAAATGCTAAAACATGAAAAAAAATCTTTTTTTTGGACAAAAATAAAGCAGAGGAAAGAAATATAAGAAGGCAACTTACCAAATCCCCTTAAAATCTTTACATTGTTCTCTCTTCTTTTTTATTTGTGTCTAAAAAAAACATTTTTTTTAGGAGAAATCTTTCTCTTTTTTCAAATTGTAAATCGCACATTTTATTGTGATAGTCCCAATTTGGTCGTTTGATTCTTCTTACGAATTCGGCTTCGTTCTAAAAATATTAATATAAAGTAAAAGAATTTAATGAAAAATACCTCTGCGAATTACTATGTTTGCATTCACTATGTATGTGTACACACATCCCCCCATGAGGAAGCAATTAATAAACTTTTTATATTATTTAACAATAATGCAATATTTGATTTACATTTCTTTTAGTATAAAATAGTTCTTTTACAGATATTCTAACTTATAAAATATCGTGAATGATTTATATTATTCTTCTTAATCTTGAAAATTATTATTTTTACGCTTAAAAATACTTGAGTAGTCTCTGGGTAGCTGACTGTGAATGGGGGCGGGGGGATGTATAAAAAAGTTTTATTATCATATGAAATTTTCTCAAAATATGTTTATTAATAATAATAAATATTTGAAACTCTTCGAAAATGTTAAAGATAAATTCAAAGGCCTTTTTTATGTTGATCTAAAATACTTTTTACCCATTCAATTAAAAATAGAATAATTTGAACTCTTTATATTCACTCATACATTTGTTTGCTTTGCGTATTAAATTGTCTGAGTATGTATAACGATGAATAATGAATTTGATAAGCAAACTTTCGGTCTTATTTAATTAACATGATATGATTTAGTAAACAAGGTGTTTATAACTAGATAAACTGTACATGACGCATTCCTGCACAACTCTGAGAGTAAGTGGAAGTTATGAAGTAACTTGTATACCGAACATGTATGTACTATGCTGTTACAATTGAACCTAAATCAGAATTTAATAGAGATACCTGCAAACATTATTCAGATAACGTAAGTGTACATTAAAATTTATATTCTGTTCAGCATGAATTATTTCTTATGAATGGTGAAGTTGGAAGCTACTTTTCAAAGTTTAATAAATTTTATACAAAATCAATAACAAAAAGAGATAAGCATACCTTTAACGTTTGCAAAATTATTTTCAGAAATATTCACAGTATTATATTTTGTATTTATTGCAAATTAAAATAAATATTAATATTGAATTCTTTTTCTAAAAAAATTTATATTGCTTCTTCATTAGATAAGTTAAAATTTCCATCATTTTCATAACATTTTAGGTCTAAGCAACGATTTACATATAGACCAAATTATAATTAAATGGTCAGAGTACAGAGTTAGATAACCAAAAAAAACTAAGTTTTTCAGGAAAGCAAAAATACACTCCTTAAAATTTAAATAACAATTTTTAGATAAAGAAAGTCGCTCCCAAAAGGAAGGGCTGCTAAATTGCAGCCCGAAAAGTTTGATCAAACAAAGTTATTCAATTTTGAGGAAACAGTTCTGCAAGTTGAAAATCTCAAGTGGCACTGACCATTATTCAGTTTTTGAATGAGTGTCTACACTCACCAAAAAAATATGGCTATTCGTACCGATTTTTTTTGCAAATAGAAAAGTTAGCTAATTCTGAATAAATTATTCAAGAATTTTAAGCTTAAAACTTCTCAGGTTTTGAAAATCGAGTTTCGGTAGAGATAAAAAATCAAATTTTCAGTTTTTCGCAAAAATAAAAACTTGTTCTTGAGATATAGGCAAGGTGAATAAAAACTAACTCTATCGCAATGTGATAGATATTTTTAGTTGAAAGGACTATAAAAGTTACAAATGTTGTATTTACTTTATTAAAAGATAATACTTTTAAAAAATATCGATGCTGAAAGTATGCAAAAAATTATTACTATGCTAAGGTACCCCGCTAAAAGTTCAACTAAAATGAAAATAAAATTGTCTTTTTTAACACTATCTCAAAAATTAGAATTTCGCATCAATCGTTTTATCACATCGTGTATTTGATTTCTTAAAAATTTTTGATACATTAAACCCATTTTCTGGAAAATTTTGGTTATCTAGTTTCGAACTGCAACACTTCAAAACACATAACTATATACAAAATCGATTGAAAAATTACATTGATAGTTTCCGGTTCCATCCCGAGCTCATAAAATTAGGTAACAAGCATTAAATTTATCAAATTATTTTGCACATCTTCTGTTTTTTTTTTATATTTTTTAAATTTACTTGTAAATTTTATTTATAATTTTATAACTGAACTTCTCAAATTCAATAAGGGACTATCCAAATTTAAAAGGGAATACTTTTTCGTGCAATATTTGATAAAGCAAACAATTTGTATCACGAGCTGAAAATTTTATTTAATATTTTCAATTTTATAAAAAAATTTTTGTTTAAGTAACGAACAATCCAGCAAAATTGATTCAAATTTTGTTATAATGTGCCTATTATATTTCAGAAAGAGAAGCTCAAGTGTGCAAAGAAATGTGAGATGAATTTTCTAAAAACAAGAATATCATTATCCACAACTTTAATTCTAGTTGGCTGCATTCTTCATCATTTTCTCAAATTTTGTTAAGCAAAATTATATTAAAAACAAAAAAAAAACATTATAGCTGTTAATAATTTTAAAATCTTTTAATAACTACTGTGTGCAAGAAATTGTATTTATCATTTAAACATAATATTTTAATCTTTCGCTTTTTATGTCATAATCTGAATATTGTAAATTGTTTTTGGAAAACCGATATTCAAATTCTGAATGGAAATTTCATATCAGAAATTCTCTGCGAGAAATCTCTATCCTAACGAAAATTTGATGTCGAAGTCTTAGTGGGATTCCATAAGAAAATATGTAAATTTTCCGTAGAAAATCTATATAGAAATTCTGTTTGAAGTTTTCTTTGCAATTACATGTTCTGATGTCTAAATTCAGCATGAAAATTTCCCATAAGAAATTATTTATACATGAAGAGAAATTGCCTAAGTGAGCCTACGCGAAATTATAACATTGTTTGAGAAAAATGCTTTCTTTTTATTTGCAATGTGCGATTAAACATTTCTGCAGCGTTTAATTAATAAATTATTCTTCCGTAAACTATTTATGAAAAATTGATGAAAATTTTAGGGCATGGTGAAAAATAAATGCAAATAACAATAAAATTCTAAAAATCGTGCCATTTTCTATTGCTGCTAATTTGAATACTTTTTAAATTAAAAAATACTGCGGAATCAACATATAAATAAATTAAGTGGCAAAATTGGCCATTTCAGAAATTTGAATTTCTATCTGAAGAAAAAATGCAGAACGAAACTCACTATCAGTTGAAATTATTGCATCTTAACTTATAGAACACAACTTATTCTAAAAATATTTTATATATTTCATAGCAGTCACAATGTCTGACAAAAAATAAGCATAATTTAATATTTACTGTTCTCATAAACATCTTCGTCACCAAATTCTCAATCAATGAGTTTTTCTTATAACTAAATTAATTTTTGTGACGAAAAGTGATTCACAGTGCATGAAAGCGTGCTGGGCCCATAACCTGTTGGAAAGTTATTTATGCAATAAACAACTACAGATTTAAATAGTCAGTGTTTATTTATTAAATGACAAATAAAGAGGAAATATTAATCTGCTCGTTGCGAGTGACGCAGTCAATTTGGTCAGAGTTCCTAGTGTACTAACTCTCACTCATTGCACACAGGACCGAGAGGGCCTGACAGGACCTTTTCTGTGAAGGAAAAGCGTGGGTGGGAGCGACGTTAGGTAAAGATCGCGCAGATGTTTTCCGGTGGATACACGAAGGTCATAAACAGTTTTGTACACTCTACAGAAAATATCACAGAAATACTCAACATTCCCACTTAATTTAAATGGTTCAGTACACTCACTTTTTCTCGCAAAATACAAAATTACTGTTTTTACAGCGGCTTTGTGAGCATGTCAGCTAATTGATCTTCAGATTAAATGCAATTAATTTCAATTTCCTTTCGACTCAATAAATCTCGTATAAAAGGAAATCTCACATCAATTAAATCTCACATGACTTATTTTGTTCCGTGAGTTAAAGCAATATACTCAGCTTCTGTAGTGAACAAAGAAACAACATTTTGTTACTGACTTGGCCACGAAATGGGACCACTATTAAAAAAATACGAAACCGCTTCTAGATTTTCGTGATTCTAAATATCCTGCATCAACTGAATGTGTAAACGCTCCTAGATTCAATGAACTCCAAAAATTCCAGAAGTTCAAGTCCCTATTAAATACCTAATTATTTTCTTTACTACTTGCCAATGTTCTTGGCCAAAAGAATCTAAAAATTGAATAGCGTAATTTACTGCGTATTCAATGTCTGGACGACATACTCGAGCTTCAAATAAAAGTGAGCCTACAGCTTTACAATAGGGAATACAATCTTTTTTATTCTCACCCAATGAATTTTTGCGAAAATGCAAACCAGGTTCCGCAGGAACACTTGACAAGTTTGCATTTTCCACGCTAAACTTACTTATCACCTTTTCTATATAACTACACTGGCTCACCTTTATTGCACGTTTGGTGCGATCACGCGTAAACTCCATAGCAATAAAAACTCATTTACTTTATCAACTGTGATTTTAAAATTTCCTTTTAAACAATTTGAAACTTCATCAATGGCATCTTGGCTCTCACATATCACTTAGCCATCATCGACATTAATGCCAGGTACTCTTAAAAACCCTTCGCTACACCAAGGAGAACACATTGATCAATTTCGATGCTCTGGAAGTTGAAATTTTTTAGGAATCCGACAAACTTCTCATTCCAACAACGTGAGGACGGCTTCAGACCATAAAGGCTTTGACTCAGTTTACAGATTAAGTTCTCGTTCTCTTCATTGATGTAGCCTTCAGATGTTTTCATTTAAATGTCCTCTTGAAGATTTCCGTTAAGAAATGCTGTCTTTATATCAAAATTGGCTATTTCGCAATCTTCTTTTGCTGCGATAGCCAATAGCATTCTAATGGATTCATAGCGGACAATCAATGCAAAAGTCTCAAAATAATCTACTTCCTGTCAATAAGAGATTCCTTTTGCAACAAGTCTTGATTTGAGTCTATTGTGATTTTCACTAGAATTTGACTTAATTGTCTAAACCCATTTGCATCCAATAGCTTGCTTAACTTTTGGCAGGATGGCGGGATTGCAAGTATTATTTTCCTCGACGGCATACGTTTTTTCTTTTATTTTTTTTTAAATTTTATTTTTCTTTTTTTTTCTTTTATTGCCACTTTTATGCATCTTGACTTGAAATTGCTTCACTATAAGTCATAGGCACACTATCAGCAAGATAAGCTACAGCTAATCCATAGCGATCAGGATAATTGAAAAATCTTCTGTGACGAAGCTGCCTAGCCTATGGTACATCTTGCTCAGTAATTTGAGGTTCAGCCTCTTGATGATCATTTTCTGGAACAGCCACTTGACGATCAGCTTCTTGAAAATCAGGATCTTGATCAACTGCTTGATGATTAGGTACGATTTCAATTTCTTCTCTGATCTAAAAATTAGTTTCAGGGCGAAAACCACTATTTTCCTGCTTTTCGTGACACTTACTGCTACCTTCATTTAAATCTACATCGTAGCCTGCGATGGTCGCTTTTTTGCTTTTTGGGTTAAATTATTTGCGCTTTTCCTTTGGGATATGTATGTAAGCTTCCGCGCTAAACACTTGTAAGTGATTAATTTCCGGTTTTTGATTAAACCATTTTTTAAAAGAAGTATTTGTCTCACCATGCTGTAGGATTACTCTGTTTAATACATAGCAGGCAGTGCTGATGACTTTAGTTCAAAGTTAACCGCCACTGCTTCTGCCTAAAAGCATCGATCTAGTGCTTTTAACGATCGTACGGATTTCTCGCTCGGCTCGACCATTCTTTCGTTCGTATACTTAAAAAATTCTGCTGAGGTATATTCTGCCCATTGTCCGAAAGTATAATTTTCACCTTATCTCCAGCCTGAGTTAGCACAAAACTTTCTAACTCCTTAAATTTCTTAAGCACTTCAGATTTGTGCCTCAGAAAAATCAATTTTCGACAGCTCGTGCAGTCATTCTTTAATAGAAGAAAATATCGCGAACCCCGCAGAGAATCAATGATGACGGGATCACAAAAATCACTGTGCATCTTCTGGCCCGGCTTAAAAGTGCTCACATGCTTTCCCGATGCATGCGGTTTACGGGTTTGCTTGCCCATCACACACGTTTCACAGAAAAAATTGTCCTTTTTGTCTATCATAAAATCGTTGTCTGCAAACACTTCACTCGTTTGAATTAGGGGACGAATATTCATATGACCTACTCGTTCATGCCAGAGCTTCAACATGTTTTTCTGCGTTTTGACTTTCGATCCAGCCAGATTGCACTACACTGCCACTTTAACTTTAAAAAACATTCAAAATAATTTCCCGTGACGTACCCTACGTGATGTAAGCTTTCCATCATGATTGCGAACTTTACACTTATGTTCATAACTGTGCAAAGACTACTTTTTATCATTTATCGTCCCGACTGAATACAAATCTCGTTTTAATTCTGGAGCGAACAGCACGTTTTGCATTTCTCTTTCCAGATTTTAACCATCCGTTTCTTTAAGAATTATAATTTTACTTATGGCAACTGCAGGTCAAACTTTATCGCAGAAGGTTGTGAACCCCCGCTTTTGTTTCTCACCGCTTTCTTCGGGAACTCCCGTACCCAATGCCCCTTTTCCTTGCAGAATGCACATTTCGTCTTCTTCTTCAGCTCTTCTATCCTTTTCTTGCCATCAGCTTTCTTTTCCTTTGCGTCCTTTTCCAGTTTATGGCCGTTTTTCTTCAACTCCAGCATATGGATTTGAACTGCAAGGGAAGATGCCTCTTCCTCAGCTTTAGAGAGACCCTTATATTTTTTGATTATTCTCACTATAAGAGCATCCTTTTCTCTCTGTTTTTGAAGTGCACTCTCTGGCCATTTGAAAAGAGGAAAATTCTGATGGCAAGCTGCTTAGTAGCTTTGATCCAGTTCTTCAATCTGTAATGCAATTGATTTACTATCTTTTATACGAAAAGCGTAAAACTGTTTCCTCGCACTCTGTTTTGCATCTTTACTTAAATCACCGTATATATCTTTTAATTTATCTCAAGTCTGTTTCAGGCTCGATTAATTGATCAAATTGTGGTGCACATTTTTCTCTACAGAACTTTCTTCCATTTCATCCAGTCGGTCAGACTTTTAGCTTTATCTGGCTCTTCGTCCGTACTATCGACGTATTTCGTAAGATCTTTTGCCTCCAAAAGAAATGTGATGCCAAACTTTCACATAGGGTAGTTTGCGCAATAAGTTTGGTCAAATCCAAAAATGCCTCATCAGCCATGATAAAGACACTGTGACACTTTGTACTTCGAAACTCAAAAACTCAGAAACACGCAAAGGTACGCGACGCCGACACTTAACAATAACTTGCGATGCTTAGCTTGCTTTTCTATTATAATATATAATGGCGCAGTAAAAGCGTGCTGGGCCCATAACCTATTGGAAAGTTATTTATGCGATAAACAACTACAGGTTTAATTAGTCAGTGTATATTTAATAAATGAAAAATGAAGAATATTGGAATTATAATCCTAACGATGCTTAACCAACGAAGTTGTTTAGAAAATAATTCATGTAATTGTTATGAACATTTTTTTAAACAAAAAGTAAGATTCATCATTTTTAAATACAAAAGAAACGTTTTTCACTGAAATTATTCGACAATAAACTAACGCTGATTCTATAAAACTGAATATGAGACACTGAATAGCAATTTGCATAATTGTTAATAAAAAATTCTAATAGAAAGTGTCACAATTTGTAATTAAATCGCATGGAAAAAGGCATACTTAATAATCATACTTAATAAATAAATAATATATTCAGTAAGTTACAATTTTTAGAAGTCTTAATTAAAAATCTTTTGTATGCTTTATAGGAAAAACTGTTGCCAAAAACCTTTGCTCATCCATTAATTTTTAGAATTAAATATATTCAGTGTTAACTAATGTTAATTTTTTGTGATAAATCATGACTCTCTTGAAAACTCTTTACAAATAGCGTGGAACAACCCGCTTTTTTAATAAATAACACTGTTATGAATTTGATTATAAAAGTTGTTTGTTTCTATACGAGAAGATGCAATAATTCCAAATAATTGTGAGTCTCCTTCTGCATTTTTCAGAAGATAAAAATTCACATGTGTAGAACAGAGCAAAATGGATCATAGTTTATTAAAAAATGATATAGCTTAGGCAGAATAATATATAACACGATGTTGAGAATGTCATTGCTAATTGCATTAATTTTTGACCACCTCCTGAAATTCTCATCAATTTTTCATTAATAATTTTCAAAAGAATAATTTTTTAATCAAGCGATTAAGAAATGTCCAATCGCAAATTGTAAGTGAACATATTCATTTTTACTTAAAATTTGCCTAGCGTGCTTTTATGCTAACGAGTAGATTATTTTCGAATACTTAGTTTTAATTTGCTTTGCAACGTGAAAAATTGTATGATCAGTTGGGAAATTTCTACTGACATGTTTAGGCTTTTTTACATCTTGGTGAAAAAAACACACCAATTAATTTAGTTTTATTTAAAAAAAATATTTGTATACGTTTCGCTAGGCCATCGTGGTTTTGGAAATTAATTTTGTTAGTTTTCTACTTGAAAAAAATCCAATTGAAGGTTTATGATTTCTTTTTCCTGGAATGTATAACTTTTTTAGATATTAAGAAAAAACCAAGAAAATAGTTATTTTTATTATTTATGAATTTGCAACAAAATAGTTAAATTTTCAACCACCGTAATAAGTTTTTGATAAACAAAATCAATTCTCAACAAAATGTGTAGTTGATAGTATTTCCATCAAAAAGTATTTTTAATTTTTATCCAAAGCAATTTAAATCATTGCCGAAAAATAAGCATTTTCAACTAATAATTTCAATTCTCAACCAAAACAGATTAATCCCTCCCACACCAAACAAATTTTGAGAACAGAGAATAGAAGAAGATTTTTAACTGAAGAAGATCAAGTTTCAGATGAATTTTTAACCATACAGATTTAATGTCTATCGAAAAAGATAAGTTTAAAAAAAATGGAATAGTTACATTTTCATATAAAAAAGTTAATGGTCAATAAAAAAAACTATTTGTCAACCAAAGAATTGAATTCTCAATCAAAAAGTTTAATTTTTTACCAAAAAGACTAATTTTTAACATAATACGTGAATATTCAACTTAATCGAAAATTCTTTAAGGAATTTTAAATCTAATAGTTTAATTTTCAACTAAAAAGGTAAATAAGTCATTAGAAAGATTAATATTCTGATAAAAAATACAGAAATTTTCAACCAGATACCTAAAGTTTCAACCAGGTAGCAGAATATTCAAATAAAAACTATCAATTTTCTACCAATGATGGAATACTCAGATTTGCAATTAGAAAATGTAATGTTTAATAAAAATCTCATTTTCTACCAAAGAGATGAATTTTCAGCCAAGAAGATTAATTGTAAGAAAATACATGAATTTTTTAACGAATTTTCTATTTTGAAAGGAATTTGAATTTAAGTTACTTTCAACCAAATGAATAAATTTTAAACCAAAAATGTGTATTAGTCTTTAAAATTATTAATACTTTACCACAAAAGACGAAGGTTTAACAAAATATAGAAATTAAGAACTAAATTACTCAATTTTTAACTAAAGGAGATAAATGTTTAACTAAAGATGAAATAATTAAATTTTCAGTTCAAAAAATGTATTTATAATAGTAAAGAAGAATCGCGAAAATAGTTAAATTTTAAATTATGATACATAAAAAAGCAAAAAGAAAAAATTATTATTTAAAAATTAATAAAGCGTTGTCATCTAACATGATAAATGAATTAAAAATAAATTAAAAAAACAAAAAAATAAATTTTCAAAAAATTAGTTTCATTTTGGACCAAATAGTCAAAGCTGAAACCAAAAAAATATTGATAAGAATATATATAATATATTTTGTGAATTATCTCATTGTAGTTAAGCAACTTCTGCCTGAAAGAAAGATTGCAGACAAAAACTAGAAATTGTTTAATATTCAATTAATAATGAATCTCGGTTATTCTGCATAACAAATAATAAATATACGATTTTTTGTCTTTTTCGGGCAAAATACGAAGGTTTTCTCTTAGTCTCCCAGACTAATTTTTATTTTAAACTAGAAAAAAGATTTTCCTGAATGTTTTAAAATATTTGATGCAAATTGGAAAAGCCTTCAAATAAAAAAATTGGCTTAATGTGTTTTTGGTCATTCTGGTATGCATCCAAATGCAAAATTTCCATGCTCTCTCAGCAAAAGGAAGAAGTTCAATAGAATAGCCTCTGCAAAATTAAAAATTCCAATTATTAATAAGTTCCCTAACACAAATCTGAAGATGCTATCCACAGAATTTTCTTTTTGTATTGAATTAAACTAAAAAATCTCTCTCCTCGAAAAAATGTAGCTATAAAAAAAGGTTCTAAAATTCTCTCGCCACACTAAAAAGAACTCCCAAAAGTGCAATTCTTTCTATCTCCACCTGCTTCTCCATTCGCACTTTTTGTGCGCTCCAACCTACTGGACTTCGAAGTTAATGCCATCGCCAGATAAAAACTACCGAACAAAAACCGCGGCCACAGTTATCTCTAAACGGATTGTCACGTCGGGAAGTTTATTGGAATTTATGAGGGGAATTTTTGTGCCTTGCATGTGATACAGCCATGAATCAACCTAATCCTTGCCGTGGATGCAGAAAAGGCAATTTTGTCCTGTGCTGGAGAGCCACGTCCATGAGCCGATCTATATTTATCTGGGACGTCAAGGCTGATGCTTAACTCGATCGGCACTCTCGGTCAAAACCTTCAGAGGCTTTGTGAGGGAAACTGACAAAGCTGACAAGGGAAACTATACACTTCGAATTTTTATTTGACTTTTCGAGAAAATTGGCTTTACACCAATCTACGCACCGAGATGGAAGAGTCTTTCAAATCCGGGTTAGATAAGATGGTAGAGCTTCCAGATTGTGCTCGGAAAATCTGGATTCGATTCCTGCTGCCTGCATTTTTTTCAATAAATTTTCTTTTGCATTTGACTACCTCAAAGAGCCTGCGTCAGGCCTCATTACGTTTGGCAGGTATTGGCTGACACGATAGTTAAGGCTGTGGTTTTTTTTAAATCAAATTTACAATTTATTTTATTAAAAAGATTCATTAGATATTAATTTTGGAATATTTGTCAATAATAATTTATTATAAGTTTTGATAAAATGCAATGAAAATTAACAAAGAAAGGCGAAAGAAGAAAACTGTCAACACCGCTTTCTTACTTTCCTTCAATCCCCTTTATTTCGTGAAACCTAGAATTAAAAGTTACAAATATTTACCTGAGCTTTTGAAAATATTTTTTTCTGATTTTATGGCAAAAGTAATAATGTAGGGATTTATCAGTATTAATAAAATCTTTTAAATTTAATAAAATTTGTAATTTATTCGTGAATTAATACAAGCCAACTAAGTGATTGAACTCAAAGTGGAATTGCAAAGTAAAGTCAAAGCAGTAAATAATAGGATAGTCAGGATATTCAAGGAATTTTTTAAAACCTGAGATTAAAGATAGTTTTATTATTTTGCTGAAGATTTATAAATTTTGTGAAAAACGTATCCTTTTTTTTGAAAATGTGTCCATTTGCGTTTATATTTCATCAATTTGGTTAAACATAGCTTTTTCTTTGATAAAAATTATAACTGTTTCAATTAAAATTCTTCTTGTTTGATCGAAATGAACTCTTTTTGGTGTAAAATTAAAATCTTTCTTGATTAAAATATCAACTGTAAAATTTGATGTCAATAGTTCATTTCCATTGTTGTTAAAAATTAAAATAGTTTAGCTGAAAGTGAAATTACTTAGTTAAAAATTAATTTTTTATTGTTGATTAATCAATTATTTTAGCTAAAACCCCATTTTGTGTTCCTAATTTAATTGTTTTGTGAAGAATTTTTTGGTGCAACTTAATTATACCTAATAAAGATTTAATTGATTTATTTATTTGATTCAAAATTCCTGTATTTTGTTAGAAACAAATTTTTTAATGCAGAATATTAACCTTCTTGGTGACTAGTTAATCTTTTTGGTTGAAAAGTCATTTCTTTGATGAAAATTTAACTATTAGATTACAAATTCCTTTGAAAATTCAAATATTTGGTTAGAAATTAATGTGTTTTAATGAAAATATTTTTATTTTAAAGAAAATTGATATTATAGGTAGAAAATTTGTCTTTTTTGGTTGAAAAAATACTTGTTAATGAAAAATTATTTTTTTAACTAAAAATTTTCCTATTCAATGTCTTTTAAAAAACTATCTTTTTATGAAAATATAATCTTATTGGTTAAACATTTTTTTTACTGGATTGAAAATTAATTTCTTATTTTAAAATTTAACTGTTTTGTTTTAATTTTAAAATATATCTGTTGTAGATAAAAATTCAAATATTTTGTTGAAAATTCGGGTTTTGCTCCGAGTGAAAATTTATTTTTATAATATTTTATCAATTCCATTTTTAATTTAATGTAGATATTTTTTATATAAATATCCATATACTTTCTTGAAAGTTTATATTTCCTGGTAAAAAAAAATCATCTTTAATGTTAAAAATTCTAAAAACTGCTTAAAAATTAATTAATTTTTTCTTAAGATTCGTCATTAAAGTTATTAAAGTATATTTTTTTTACATATAAATTAAATTTCTAACAGAAAAACTAACTATTTCGTTCTTGTTAGAAAATTAATCTTTTTTATTTGCAAGTGTAATCATTTTCTTAATAATTTGTCTTTCTTAGGTTAAAAATGTAATTATTTGAATAGAAAGCTCATAGTTTTAGTTCAAAATTAAACTTTTTTATTAAAAAATCATATTTTCTAGTTGAAAAATGAACCATTTTGCAGGATGTTCGTCTTTTGAACATAAACAATAAATATTTTTCACATCTTTTTCTATTATTTATAAACTGAAAAATCTTTCCTTACCGAATATCTAACTCTTTTATCGACATTTTTTCGTTTTGGTGAAAAAATTAAAAAAATTAACCGATTATAAAATTCTGTATGACTCTTGTCACTGCAAGTTATTAAAATAAATTGATGAACAAAAAAATTTTGCTTTAACTCTCAAATTTTTTGTCCACTTTTCACTTTTCACTTTTTAAGTTAACAAAAAATCTGATTCAAATAATTGATTATTGTTTATAACTATCTTATTTTAGAGTGATTCTAAAAAGTTGCTTTTTTTACAAAATATTTAGTTATACTTTGAATTTTTAGTTGTAAACAAATAATAAGTTAGTCCCAATAAGAATAATTTTTGAAAATTAATGTATTTTTTTAAGTAAATTCTTTTTTCTTTATTCCTTATGATTGAAAAAATTAATTCAGACGAAAAAGTAGTGTAAAGCGAGACAGAAAATTTTGAAATTGAACATATTTTCATATCAGCACCGGCTTCTCTCCAGAAACATATATTCGCGGAAAATAAATAGATTGTTTAAAATATTTTTTTCTCTTATGTTTATTTATGATTTGTTTATAAGTAAAAAAGCAGGGCAAAGTCAGGCATTTCTGAAAAACGGCAATTTTCTTTAACCTATCTTAGAGAAGAAAGTTATAAAGAATAATTAATTATTTAAAAAACTACTTTTGTTAACTGATATGAAAGTGGAAAGTGAACAAACAGTTCAAAACTTTAGAAAAATCTAAAACTGTCTGGCATTAAGATAGATAATGATAGTAATTATTAATAATAATTTATTTCATCAATTATTGTTACTCAGTTTAATTATTAATTAAGTCAGTTAGAGGGGAAAATACACAAATAGTTAAAAATTTCAGAAAGAATGGCAATTTTCTACCACTTAGCAAAGAAAATATTATAAACAATAACAATAAATTCTTTAAATTATTCTTTTCGTTATCTTTAATTATTTATTACTTCAAACTCATTAAAGAGTATAAATATTTTAGTATCAGTCTCCTTCTCCTCCTTCTCTAGATAAAACACGTTCATATATATATATATATATATATATATATATATATATATATGCATATGAAGATTAAAAAGACTTCAAAAAAATAATTAATTGATTGCAATATCTCACGGGACAAGGTAGACTCGCTGCATTGAGGACATTGCTTCCGGTTTTCTCTTACCACTTTTAATAAATATTGTTCCTGATTTTCGTGTCTAGTGAAAAGAGAATTAAAGTCAGGTAAAAATGGTACAAATTCCTTTTTTTATTCCATGAAAGTATATTTACAAAAAAATATGGTTTACAGTATGATTCTCTCCAATATTTATTTCTTATTTGTTAATAACTAAAAACGCAAAAGAAAAGCCAAATATTTAAGGAAAATCGGCACTTTCTAACATTTATCACTGAGAAGATAGTTATAAGCAATAATCTATTGTTTAAACAACTAGTGCAAGTTTATAGCATTATTCTAAGAATATATTATGAAACTAACAATAAATTGTTTAACAAATTATTTTTTTAATACTAATTAAGTATTAGATAATTGGAAACAATTGGAATTTTAAAAAAGCGACTTTCTAACCCTATTCTAAGAAAAAATATGTGAAAAAAATCGTTTAAATAATTAACTTTAATATCTAATCATTAGTATAAAATAGTACTTGATGTACTAGCAAGAATTATTATTTAAAAAATCATAAATAGTGTTAAAACTCGCAAAACACATTTTTTCACTTATAGGATATTTTTGGTACCCTATTAAATAGTCTTATGGGGTGATATTTAAAAAGTAATGTTTTATTTATATTTTATGGCTAATTGTGAAGAGAAATATTGAGTTTTAGCTTGATTCAGCTAATATTGACATTCTGAATAAATCAAGAAATCTGTATTATCATCAGAGAGCAATATAAATTCTTAACGGCTTTTCAGACGATATGGAGCTATGAATTAGCAACAGTTTGTAATTAAATTTTTTTCTAAAAGAAGATCATTTTCTTGACGGCGTTGGAAATCGAACCACAGAACTTTTAATTGCCGGTCACTTCCTTTTCCTTTAAGCAACTAGATATTTAAAAAAAGAATCCTTTTTCAGAAATACACGCATTATTTATCCAGGTGTTACTTATTACCAATTTTCTAAGAATCTGTTATATCATCCGAGAATAACAGAAATTGTTAACTTCTTTTCCGAATATATGGAGCTATGAATTATATTTCTTTTCAATACATTTTTTTGAAAAAAAGAACAAAAATTGACTTTAAGAAATTTATTAATTGAGGCGTCAGATCCTAAGCTCCTGAAAATGAAGTCTTGACTCTTAATGTTTAAAATATATATTCTGAGTTAAAATTTAATTTAGCATCTTTCTCTTTTAACAAAAAAGTTGCAGCTTTTTTATTTTTCGAATTATTTACGAAAAACTGTTTTTTTCTCTGATCAAAATATTTTGATTTTTTTCATTTCAACTCGCAGCGAAATGAAAAGTTTGTAATATTTTGTAAAAAAATTTATCAGCAATATGTATTGTCATATTCTGCGACCGATGACGTTAGCAAAACTTTAAAATGTTTATTTAAGAAACTTTTAATAATTTTTTTCTAAGACGGTGCATAATTCGTGCAAAAACAACTTCTATCGTTTCGGGAGTCGAGCGAATTTTGAGCGAGAGAAAACTGTCAGCGAGAAATTTGTTCAGAGAGGTTCAAGGAAGTTTTCTGGAAAGTTTCAGATCAATTGAAGTAGTAGTTAACAAACTGCTGATGTTTTAATTTGCCAGCGCGATAGATTTTCTCCTGCGTAAATTACTCCCTGGCCAGTAAGCCGCTACCCCAGCGTTAGATGCAACTATGCCTCACAGCCCGTCAAGATTTTGTAATTAAAAACACACTCTATACACAAATCATTGTTTATTAATAAAAAAAGTGGTTTTTAATGTATACATTGATATTTTTTGGTGCTAAGGATAATAATTGTATGTAATATTGTAAAATAACATTATAATATTTCAGAAACCATTAATTTTTAAATTTTAATAAATTACTTTTTGCCTACTCTGTGGTCAAGAAGCTACTTTTCACGTATTTCTTATATATTTTTCTTACGATAGATTTGTCTAAGAAGTAATATAATATTCCAATTCATAAAATTCAAGTTTATTTCTTTCTCTAACGATTTTTATTTTACTAAGATATTCCTAATGCAAAATACAATAATTTAATTTGCTGCAACGCTTAGTATTTTAAAGTGTTCTTGATATAAATTCTAAACATATTTGACAAGATCGCATTGTATTATTTTTTCGATTTTGTAAGAAACGCTTTCAAAAATAGTTGGACCAAAAATAGAATATTTATCAAATGATTATTTTGTTCTATGATTTACATTTTTCCCGTACACAATAGTAATTCATCTATTTATTATGTCATCATTAACATTGCTGCGATACTTGAAAATATATTAACAAAATTTTTCCAGACATTTTTCAAGCATTTTAAGCAAGAATTAATTGACTAATTTACTGTAACATACCGCATTTCTGTTACATTTAAAAATATTTCTTTCCCAAAATCTTTCGTGCTTCGTTCGTTTCCTACCATTCGTTGGTTTCAAATTATTTTCCATTTCTTAATTGTAAAACTTCACTATAACGAATTTTGTTTAGCTAATTATTATAATCTGCTCTCCTAATCGAAAGAGACTAAACTAAACTGATGTATTTAGTTTTGTTCAAGAAACAACCAAAAAGAATATGTAAGTATATTTACAAATAAAGGTCAGATGAAGGACACACCGAATACAAGAAAAAATAAATATAGAGATTCTTTATTTTCAGGACATTTATGAAGGTCATGCTCCTAGAAGTGTCAACACTAAAATATTTTTATCAGAGAACATCTATTTATCATAAACCATGATTTTCCATATGCCTCGTATTTTAATTACAAAATCACGACGAGCTGTGAGTCACAATTGCACCTAACGCTGGGGTGGCGCTTTACTGACCGGTGCGTAGTTTGCGCGGAAGAAAATCCATCGCGCCAGCAAATTAAAACATCAACAGTTTCTTAACTATTATTCCAATTAATCTGAAACTTTTCATAAAACTTCCTTGAACCTTTCTGAACAACTTTCTCGCTGACAGTTTTCGCTTGCTCAAAATTCACTCGACTCCCGAAAAGCTAGAAGTTTTTTGTGCACGAATTATGCGCCGTCTTCGAAAAAAATTATTAACAATTTTTCAAATTAACATTTTAATGTGTTGCTAAAGCCATCGGCCGGAGAATATGACAATTCGTATTACTGATAAGTTTTATTACAAAATATCACAAACTTTTCATATCGTGGCGAGTTGAAATGAAAAAAATCAAAATATTTTGATCAGAGAAAAAAACAGGTTTTCGTAAATAATTCGAAAAATAAAAAAGCTACAACTTTTTTTATGCGGAGAAAAAGATGCGAAATTAAATTTTCACTCAGGATATATATTTCAGAATTTAAAATTCAAGACTTCATTTTCAGGAGATTAGATGCCTCCCCACTCCAGCAAAATAATTCTATATCTCCTTTTTGCATCCGGCGCCTCAATTATCCCTAAATTCTTACATTTTATTTTAATTATAGATATAGAATAAACCAAATATTGATATTAAAAGTCTGTCCGTGTAAATATAATTTTTTTTTGCAGTGAACTTATCTTTGTGGGGATTCGAAGACATTTTCGGTCGTTATCATAAAATCTGCAAAAAAATTTCAAATGCATTTTTGGATCACCCTAATGCACCACGCCTGGCTCTGTTTAAGGTCCTTCTTTCGAAAATGTCTGAAAAGCGCATTTTAGTACTTTAGTATATTACAAATTTGATAATAGCCTATTACTGAGAAAATTTGATACTGAAAACAATTTTGAAGGGTGTAGGTTACCCTTTTGAGGAAATCTGACGGATTTGGAAATAGGGGAAAGAAAGGAACCTGCTGAGGAAGCTGGCCGACGACAGGTTCCTATGACCGATATCAAGGACGGAAGACGATATGATAGGGGGGTTCTGTAGGTCCTCTTCTCGCCCTCAGAGGAGTCCACACCAACAGCCGACGAACGGTTCGGGCCGCGAAGTCGATAAGCCGACCGTGCTGGGAACCCGCGATAAGCCGCCCCCTCCCGTTACCCAACCCCCATAGCTCGCTTTACCAACCCGGTTCTCTCTGGTATGTACGCAGCCACTATCTACGTGGCCACTCGTGGGTCGAGGATCCCTCTAGCTGTAGTCTAGGAGTGCCACACACCCTCCCGGAAGTGAGAGACTTTGCAGTGCTTGGCAGTACTGTATCGCCCAGTCGCCCTTGCCTCGCAAGCCGAATGCAAAATTAAATTAAATTACGCAAAGGGCGAGGAGGTTCTTCCTATCTGCGACCTGCTGCCGTATTCCTCGCTTATGTTTTTTATGTTTCTCTTCTATGAGAAAGGAAAAAAATGTCGCATTTGGCAAAGAGTATTACATTTACCGCCTGGTAAAGAGGTAACTGTTTGCTGTGTGTTGGGAAAAGGTGTTTACGAAGGAAATTAACAAAGTGGGCTAGAGATTGGAAAGGTGTTCGAAGAAAGAGTTTTTTTTAAAGAGTATTTCCCTTTTGGGGTCGAATGAAAAATATGTTTAATTAAAAGTCTGGGAATTCATAATAGTTTCAATACAGATCTCTAGAGAATTGGTATCTAATTGAGAAGAATTTAAATTCAAACTATAAAGACTTTTTCTTCCCACACTGAAGCTTCTGTGTTTCCATTCCTTTTTTTCACTTTTAAATTTCATAAAGTTGACATTAACATTGTTCCCCTTTCATAACCATTATTTATAATGATATTTTAAGTTACTAATTTTTCACTTTAGATCAAATGAGTGAATTTTAATAAGCTTGTTGCAAAATTTAAAAATGATGAATTTCTTATAACTGAGTTATTCTTATATTAGAATACTTCAATTGTAAACGAAGTTTGATATTTTTTTATTTTTTAAGTTTTTAAACATGAATTTATTTGTCATTTATGAGATTTTTAATATTTGCAGAATGATTAGATTTTAAAGGTTTATCGTTTTTAAATTATACAATTTTTCAATGGTGAAGATTAAAGTAAGTAGTAAGTAGTGAAAAAATCTATGTATTAACTTTGAATATCAATTGATACTACATGGCATGATACTTATCAATAACATATTTATCATCTTTATAATTTTTATAATTTCTATTTAAGATTATAGTTTTGAATGCGCGATTCAATTTAATTTTGAAACTTTAAAACTTTTTTTTGCTTCTTTCAAAAGCTTAAATTCGAATATATTTAGTGTTAAATTTAATAATTTTTCGAGGTTTTCAGATTCCAATTACACAGGGATGCAGTTTTAGATTTTGATATTAAAAATATCATAAAAATTTCACTAATAAACTTTTTTTAAATTGCAAAATTTCATACTGAAAGCTTTGAGAGTCATATTAAAATTTAATAATTGTACATTTAAATAATTCACATTTTTGTTTTTAATTTTAAGCATGCAAAGTGGTCTGGTTTTGTTTTCTTTAAAAATTATAGAATATAAAAATGGAAGGAATTGATAGTTTCACAGCATTGAGTTGAAAGGATTTGCAAAAAAATAATTTTCATTTCTATGCCGGCGAGTTAAATAAATTTAAGTCTTAAATACATTAAGAAGATTTAAAGAAATTATTTAATATTGGCAAAAATTTTACTGAAAAATTTCTAGTCTAAATAACGATTCTAATTGAAGTGTTAAAAATTAAACAACTTACAATTAAAATTGTGTTGTTCTGTGAGAAAAATAGAGACAAACTATAGTATCTGAAATGCATACCCTAGTAAATGAACAATTTTTTTATCTATAAAAGTTTTGAGGATTAATTTAAGTTTAAGTGTATGTAATTAAAAGATATTCTGTTTTGATCGTTAAAAATTACGATTAATTTTCTTTCTTGTCTTAGAAAAATTTCTCTAATCAATTTTCATGTTGAATTATAATTTTTTCTATGTCATAACGATGTGAAATTCTCGAATTGAAAATAATTCAGAATTAAAAGTTTAAAATTTTTAATTAATAAATTTTGAACGCTTTTAATTAGAAGTAACATAATTTTAATATAAGAAAATTTGTTAAGTAATACAGTTTTCAAAATCGTCAGCAGAAAAAATATATTTTTACCGAATTATGAAATTTACAAAATTTCATTTAAAGTTATTTATGAAATTATAATAAGGGAAACAATTTAATTAACCATCAATTAATAATTTGTTCATTATTTTTGGATATCTTAAATTTCGGCAGGCTTAGAAATATTTATGGGAATTTAACAATTTATTTATTTAATAATTGAGTCAATTTATAAATAGTTAATTTACATTTCTGGTAACTTTTTGCGCTAATTTGTAGTCCTGAATATTAAACACTTTGAAATATCCCGTGCAGAAATGTTGGTGGGGCGCCGATCGGGCCCCAATCGGGCAAAATATGACCCCGATAGGATAATCTGTCTAGCGCCAGACTGGAAATAAAACGCCTTACCCGATCTGGCCCTGATCTGGGCCTCGAAAATGGGGACCTGATCCGGCCCCGATCTGGCCCATTATAATTTTTATTTCTATAAATAGAATTGAAAATGCTTTTTTAAATAACAATAAATAGTTAGTTTAAGCATTCAAATTTTATTTAATAAAAAAACTGGATTTAATATGAAATTTCACTCGTCGGAGTGATGCTGGTTCTGCGCTTGTCTGAATTTTCTCAAGTCCTTTTTTGATTCCAAAATATACAGACTC